>JANHGC010005216.1:24915-46110 GCA_027560395.1 Boaedon fuliginosus | reverse complement strand
TGTTTGTCGACTTTCACCGTTGAAAGTCGACATTCTCCAGATTTCGGTCTTTCACCGTAACATATATATAGCACTTTCTCCATTCCCCCCCACAAAAAAAAAATAAGATAATAACTGCCCCCTACTCAATCACTGATCTTCAATGGCTGGAGCTGGACTTGAATCTGAATATTTAAATAGTAGCCAATCCCTTAACTGCTATAGTTCACTAGTTCCTAGTTTTTTTCATAACCCTGAAGTTGTAGTTAATTGACTGAATAAAAATGAAAGATATGCTTAAAATCTGCTTTGAAAAGAATTCATCTTTTCAAACCCTGATCATCCAAGGATAGATTTCTTCTACCATTCTACATCTTTGGTTTCATTGCCCATAATTGGCTAGGGTAAGCAATGCTATTTTGTTTTAGATAGCTGTTACTCAATCAAGAAAATCCAAGGAGATACTAATATAATGAAGCAAAAGCTTCAGAGAGGCTGAGATTTATTGTTGCTGTTTCTGCTTTACCGACAACCTGAATAATTTTAGTGTTCCTTGCAGGGATGGAGGGTTATAATTTTGTTAGAGAGATTTCCTCTGTTTGCTGCTTTATAAAAATATGCATATTTAAAAATATCCATTGTGTGTACTATATATGTGTGTATGGGGTGAGGCAGACCTCACCCCATACACACATATATAGTACACACAATGCATATTTTTTTTAAAAAAGGAAGCTTATAACAAGGTCCACAGGAAAATGACTTAGGACCGGGGTAGCTTCGAGACCTCCTTCTCCCACCTCATGCCTCCCAGCACCCTGTTAGATCCCACAGGTTCCGTCGGCTAAGCAATGCCATCTGGTAGGGGCCTTGGGGAAGGGCCTTCTCTGTGGCTGCACCAATCCTCTGGAACCAGCTTCCCCTGGAAATCCGTCCTGACCCTAGTCTATTAGCCTTTTGCCGGGCCGTTAAGACCTGGGTATGCCAACAGGCTTGGGACAATTGAAATTTCCCATGAATGGATGTAAGAGCATGTCTGTTGGATTTTATGTTTTTAATGTTTTAATTAACGTATTTTTTTAGATTTGTAGAAATGTTGTATGTTAAACTGTTTTATTATGCTTGAGACCCACCCAGAGTCCTACGGGAGTGGGCGGCCTATAAATCAAATAAATCAAATAAATCAAATCAAAGTGGTAATGCTTGCTTTTGCATGAAAATAGTCCAGATGGAGTTGGGAACTCTCAAAAGCACCTCTGGAGAGCCACTGTGATGGTAGATAATATTGAGGAAGAAGGCTTTTAAAAAATTATATATACAGTATATAATTTATATAATATATATATGTGTGTGTATTGTACTGGTAATACTTGTACATAAATTTTCCAGTACAAGGTCAAATTAAGAAGGTTTCAACATACACTTAGCTACAGCAAAGAAGTATATTTCTATTCATTTATTACTGAGTATGGATAGAAATAGAATATATCAGAGATGGTTCTTAGTTCATGCCAAAGGGCAAACCAAAGAAACTGGTACAATATCCAGGAAAATTGTTAACAAAAGTCACAATGCTCTGAACATCCTACATCCTATATGTCTGTGTGAAATTTGTAGTGTTACATACACTCCAGAAAATGTGTAGTGTTATACTCCAGATTGTATTATTTTACATATTGTGCACAATGGTTATTTTAAAAAGGGGGTTTAAAAAAAATCCGTATAAGTGCTATAGTATGCATAATCTTAATGAAAAAATGAGCTAATTAGAAATAGTCAGAGAAGTTTATATTCCAGTGGGGTTTGTTTTCCTTTCCATGAACACATTCAATCATTAGCAAATCAAAGTAACTTTGAGAGATGGAAAACAGCTATTGGAAAAAAAAAATCTCTTGCCCTTTGTTATGTAGTGTCTGTTCACCATTGTTGGAAAGAATTTTGAAACAATGGATATGTATTACTATGGCTAGAGATAATGTTTTCTTTCAATTTTCCCATGGGAAACTTTCCATGGGCTTAATTATGCTATTTCAATATGCCTACCTTTGCAAATAGCATCAGGACACTTTGTCCTAGAAAGATAGCACACTAGTGTGGTTTCCCTTGAAATATGTGCAAGAAAGGACATTCTAATGCATCCACAGCTTTTTGGGTAGTGAATGAAACCCATACTATGCCACGTAACTCAATTTCTGCACCCAGAAAGCTGAATGTCTGGATTCTTTAGATCTTTCTAAAGATCTAAAAGCTGACGTCTTCTGAGTCTTGGATGTTGGATGATTCTGGTGCTTCTTCAGAACGAATTAGAGTAAAATGTGAGGATGTGCTTCCATTATCCTTGTAAAGATTAATTTAATGATATAGTTTAGTTTAGTTTATTAGATTTATACCCCGCCTCTCTTCCCCGGTTAAGGGGAACATGATATAGAGATATCATGAGTAGGCATATCTATGTATAGTTTCAAACTCTCATTAAAATGACATCACTGAACCTGAATACATCTTTGTCTGCATGAGCATTTGATTAATTCTGTGCAAATTGCAAGAGGATCATTGATAAGGGGAAAGATTTCATGTACCCTGGCAGGATAAGGCACACAATGAAAAAAGTAATGAATAATAAAAAAGATGAAGCTGAAATGAAACAGAATCCCCATCTTTTTCAGCTTATTTTGTAAAAATAATAAAGGTAGGATATAAAAAAAGATAGAAAGCAATGTTCGTGGCCCTAACAGGTGAGACCATGAAAGAGCAAAATATTGTCACGGATTGTTGCTATAATCTTAACTGCATTAAAATGCAAAGGTATTTGTGAGGGTTTCTGCCAAAATAACAAAGAAAACCAGACAAAGGCACTATCCCAAGACTTGTAAAAAGATGAGAAACACACATGTATGCACAGACTGTTGATCACAACGTTGGAGCTGACAGTTTACATTTGTGAACAACTTTTCCTGGGCTAGTGTTATTGTATTTGCATATGGGAAATGTCATTTCAGGGCAGCAAATCTCCTTGACAAATTTTATCGCTGATGAAGGGATGATCTATGTTGTAGCTGGAAGGAAATCTTGGCTTGTCTCGACTCCCACCTCCTGGGATCCCATTAGAGCAGTGTGATGTCATTGTCAGGGAAAGGAACCCAAGTTCAGATCTTCCAACAAGCCAGCAGTAGGACTTTGGAAGACAATGGAGGATTTGCCACCATGGTAACCTCAGAAACAAGGGGAAATACTAGTAATTTATTATCTTTTATTGCCGTGAGGGGAAGTAGGAGAAAGTTTGAATAGAGGGGAGTGGGAGAGGTACTGGTCAGTAACTGGCTAGCTCTGATTGGCTGACAGTCCTTTCTGCTTAGCTATTGGCTGAAAAGAGCAAGTATTGTACTTACTAATCCATAGTTTTCTGGGAGCAGTATAGACTCATAAACATGCAAACTTGGTAGAATGAGTATGATTCATCATTGTCCAAAAAGAGCTGAGAATAGTTACTGCAGTGTGAATCAACCTTAGATGCATTTTAAATTACATTCAGAAGAGCCAGAAGACAAAGATTAATTGTCTCAAATCCTCTTTTGAAGATACTTAGGTATAGAAACATCTGTAGTGAGGATTCAATGACAAGGGGTGGGGGAAGCAGACTCCACCTTTTATTCCTGTACGTCCTCAACTTACAACAGTTAGTTTAGTGACCATTCAAAGTTACAACAGCCCTGAAATAAAGTGTCTTATGACTGTTTTTCACATGTATGATCATTGCACCATCCCCACGGTCTCATGATCAAAATCGGGGTGCTTAGCAACTGGTTCCCATTTAGGATGGCTGCAGTGTCCCGAGATCATGTGATCATCTTTTGTGACCTTCTGACAAACAAAGTCAACGGGGAGCCAGTTTCACTTAACAATCGTGTTACTAACTTAACAGCTGCAGGTATTCTCTTAATATCTGGTGCAAGAAAGGTCATAAAATGGGGCAAAACTCACTTAACAAATGCCTCACTTAACATAATTTTGGGGGTCAATTGTGTAACTTGAGGACTATCTGTATTGTGATATAGTTCACATATACAAAAGCCAGTCTGGAGTGGTGGTTAAGGTATCAGGTTAGAAACTGGGAGACTGTGAATTGTAGTTTTTTGCCTTAAGCACAAAGTCAGCTAGTTGACCTTGAGCCTGCTGGGTGACTTTGAGCCATGTATGTCAAACCTCCATATATGTACATCTGTACATATAGTAAAGTGAGTCAGAACCAGACATGAGCAAAGAAAATCACTGTGCATGTTAGAAAGATAACAATGACAATGGAAGGAGCCAAACAATGACAGAGAAAATATAAATGAAAGAGTGAAATCCATGAATGTTGTGCTTATCTCAGAGTTTTATTTTATTTACTTATTTATTTATATCCCACCTTTATTATTTTTTACAAATAACTCAAGATGGCGAACATATCCAACACACTTTCCTGCTCCTATTTTCCCTATAGCAACAACTTGGTGAGGTGGGTTGGGCTGACTGGCCCAAAGTCAGCCAGCTGGCTTTCATGGGTAAGGTGGGACTTGAACTCATGGTCTCTTGCTTTCTTGCCTGGTGTCTTAATCACTAGACCAAACTAACTTTAGATTCTATGCTCCCGCTTTTTTTTGTCTCCCGAATCTCTATTTCAATTTATTCTCAGAACTTCTAAAGAGAAATTGGAGGGCAAAGGAAGGAGATTGGGAGGAACATCAAAAGTGGTTTCCTATATGCGTGTGTGACAGCATGACAGACAGTACATTGGAATTTTGCTTGCTGCAATTTTCAGGTAGCTACTGTTATTTATTCAATTTGTACCCCTGTCCATCTCAGCTAAACATCTCTGGGTGGCTCACAACTAGTAAAAACAGTAAAAAAAAACCTAGTTAAAACCAGTATAAAAACCTGTGTACAAATATGTGTACACATAGTATGTGTACATGTGTATCAGGCAGAATGAAAAATAGGCACATAAGATGTGTGTGTGTAAGAGAGAGAGAGAGACTAAGAAATCAAAGACATGCAAGAGAAAAGCAAAAGACAACCTCAAAAAGTTTTAAATACGAAAATGTGTACCCAAAAAATTAATTGTTAAATATAATTTATCCAAATTAAATGTGTGAATA
Organism: Boaedon fuliginosus; assembly: GCA_027560395.1. NCBI lineage: Eukaryota > Metazoa > Chordata > Lepidosauria > Squamata > Lamprophiidae > Boaedon > Boaedon fuliginosus. Next base: position 40,993 of record JANHGC010005216.1, on the reverse strand, counting down.
ATATGCCTGTTTTAGGATAACAGACCCAATCCTAAAGGTCCCTCATAGATTTTTAAATATTTTTCCCTTGGCAGGTAGTGAAGGATCAGCAAGGAATACTGGGGAAAACCTCAGAGCTTGGAGAGACTCCCAGACAATGAATGAATGAATGAATGAATGAATGAATGAATGAATGAATGAATGAATGAATGAATGAATGAATGAATGAATGACTCACTCTGTATTTTCCACATCCCCTTTTCTATAACCCATGGAGTTAGAGGAAACTCTTGTCTAGAACTGCTGAAAATCAAGGGTACTTAAACTCCCTGTTCTTTCAAAACATTGAAAGCCGTAGGAAGGACCAGTTGTTATGGCAGCATTCCTCACCATACCCTGTTCCCATTAGCACATCTGCTTTGGTGACCCTTTCCTCTTGTCAGCTTGCTTCACTCACATAACCACAGCAGGTTCAGATTTTCTCCACCCTGTGGCTGGAGGAATGCTATTTTGCTGCCTAATGATACATCCTTATAAGAGGTTTTGGGTGTGCTTGGTTATGTTTCATACACAATTTCATTCCCAAGTGATGATTTTCTTATTCACCCTGTCCTGATTTTGGTTGGGCTTTAGTTTTGTAGGCTGTCTTTTTTTCCATGCGGTTTCAGTCTTGAGTGTTTATCTTTTTTTTTTCTTTTTAGGGAGAACAGGAATCGATTGACGCAGATCATGTTGCTAAAATCTCTCCTGCAGGTATGTGAAAGAGATGTTCCATTTTCATGTGAGGTTTGCAGAGAAAAATAGATACCACATTTGTGTAGGAAATAATGTACCTTTTGGTGTACTAAAATTCATGAGTCTGTAACATTTAACTGGGTGAAATGGTGCATCATGGGACCGAGGAACCTCAAATGAGCAAACTTGCAGAATGTGTCCAAAATCCAGGACCTCTGACTCCCATGCAGTTGGGATTTTATAAAATATTTATGACATAAGAATCATCATAAAGCATTTTTATGACATAGTACAAAATGTCATAAAATAATTCCTGTGGTCAATTCTTGATGTTTGACTGCTACCCAGTTCAGCATGATGTACTTTTGATACATCTCTGAATGTCTCCCTGAATTTTAAAGAATGTTTCCAGTACATTAGAAGCTCTGCCATTGTTGAAGGCATTGAGGAATCTAGTAAGGAAATATCACTAAATGACCCAAAGAGTCATGGCTTGTCTAATAACACATTAAAACTAAACTGTGGTTAACAAAAGGCAGTTGCTGTGTTTCTACAACTTGGTGTGCCTACCACTTCTATCCCACATGCTGAATTACAAATCAACCAATGCCATTTTAACCTAGACCAACCTGTGAAACCAACCACTATATCTCTGAGACACAAATTAAATCTAGACAGATTAAGACTTTGAAAAAGAAATTAGGAAGAATGGGAGAAGGTTGTTTTAGCAATATCTTTTGGCTGCTCTAGCTGTCATTATTATTGAGTGCATTGCAAACAAACTGCTATTGATTAATGGAGAGGCTCTCTATGGAATCTACAGGTTTCCACTGGTTTCCAGTGCAGTAACATGCTCACAGCCCTTCCCAGTTCCTTCCTGGACAGGCTCTTGTCAGCTACATTAATGGAGGATGCAGAGATTCGCCTTTTTGTTCTGCAGATTCTCATCAGTTTCATTGACCGCCATGGGAATAAGCACAAATTCCAGACAATCAGGTTTGCAGTCCATTTTTTTCTTATGATAGAGAGGAGATGCTATATGAGATGGGAAAGTATCATAGATAATTTTGCTACGAACCATATGAATATATATTGCTCTCCTTCTGTCTTCCTAAGTAGAAACTGCATGATTTTCTGTTCATTGCTGTGATAGCCTTCTAGCAAGTCTAATGATCATGGCATTTATTTGAATCAAAGTTTCATTCATCAATTCTGAATGCACAGATTAAATATAGCTGTATCAAATATAGCTGTATCAGAAAGGGTAGAAATGTATGCAAAGAATATTTATACCAGAAGGTTTTTCCTTCTCCCCTAATATTGCTCGGTGGTAGAATTTCCCTTGAATGCTTTTTCATCATGATTGGCCAAGTGAACAATGCGGTCAGTTGGTAATCGCATTAATAAACATAATAACATTGTGACTACATACTGTCATTCTTCCAGGTTGTTTTACATGATGATGATGGTGTGGAGAGCACCAGACATATTTGTCCCAGTTACCTATTGATAAGAACTGTTTTGCAGTTGTTCTGAATTAAAATTTGTGAGGGATTTAGGCTATGACGTGTTTTGAAATACACGTGTCTTTCCTTCACAAGGTTTATTATATAATTTGCTGGAAATTTTCTTTGATTGATAACTGCTGTAATTTTACCATGCCCTTTGGTGATTAGAAAGGGTAGATTATGGAAAGAAAAAAAATGTTGTCGCACTAGAGAAGGTAAAATATAAAAGAATTTTTACATTGAGACTGGAAGCTGCTTCTTTATAAGTTTTTCATTCTATTCTTTCCTTATGTTTTTTTCAGTAATTTTTCTTACTTTTAGTACTTTATTTACTTTTAATAACTAAGTTTCTTACTTTTATCTTTCAAAATTTATATTGTTCTTATTCTGTTTAAATTTTCTTTGATAAAGAAAACTATACATAAAAATGTAATTCCACCAACCCTTGAAATACCCTATGAGTTGCTAAAAAGGAAAAAAGATGGACAATCTTCTCCACCCTTTTGTTATGGCCTGCTTTCATGTACACACATACAAACCCATTTAATGTTTTCTTTTTTTTTTCTGCATAGCACTATCAGTGATATCTCCATCCTGAAGCTGAAAGTGGACAAATGTTCACGTCAAGATACTGTCTTCATGAAAAAGGTATTGAGGACTTGCCAAACACTCAGTTAAAAGAGAGATAGGGGTTGATTGGTTGTAGTCACTAGCAGTATATGATAAACATGCAAAACCGTATCTTCTTGATCGTGCTAAAGGGATGTAAAAGCATTGCCTTCAATACTTCAATGAAATGGCAACTTCCTCATAAAAAGTTATGTTTGTTCACAGCACTCCCAGCAGCTGTATCGCCACATGTATTTCACTTGCAAGGAAGACAATAATGGACGTACTCACTATGAGGCTGTCTACAGTCTACTGGCACTCATCAGCATTGAACTGGCCAATGAAGAGGTGGTAGTGGATCTCATCCGGTTGGTTCTGGCCATACAGGTATGTGTGGGCTGAAGAATCTTCCAACTCCCTAGCAGGAAGGATAGAAAGGAAACTCCAAGGAAGACAGGTTTTTATCTCAGCTGGCAAATCGTAAACAGGTTATAAGGGCTACTACTATACTTAGATATAGCAGTCTGTAGAGATTCCCAGTCATCCAGATCCTGGTTGTCCCAAAGGTGCTTTTTCAAGAGGCAACTGGACTTGCTTGTTTTTTCTTTTGAAGAGGTTTTGCTTCTCATCCAAGAAGCTGATTCAGCTTTGACAGGATAGAGGGAATGGAAGGATTTTTATTCCTTGCTCATTTTAGCTATACAATTTGGGATGAACACCCTTCGAATGGTGTGGGAGTAGGAATGGATTTCCAAATAAAAAATTGCAGACTACAGGAACCAGGAGCACTACTCGGGTGACCCTGAGGACACAGATAAACCTCCAAGGGCTTCAACGAGCCTCTAAAATGATACAGATTACTAGCTGTATACGAGGAATATAAAGAAAAAACAAGAAAGTCCAATTGCCTCCTGAAAAAGCACTTTTGGGTTAGATATGGAAGGTGCATCTGTTTTGGAGATATTGTAGCTAGCAAATACTCTTATGAAATTTACTAGCAATAACTTAGAAGCCTGTCCTTCCACTAGCAATAGTGAGTGGTCATGCAGTGGTTAGAATGCAAACAAACTCTGTTCACTGCCAGGAGTTTGATTCTAATTGGCTCAAGGTTGACTCAGCCTCCCATCTTCCAAGGTCATTAAATGATCCAGATCATTGGGGGCAATATGCTGACATTGTAAACCACTCAGAGTGCCTCTAAAGCACTGTGGAGTGGTATATAAGTGTTTGTGCTAATAGCCTTAAAAAGCTGTATATATTGCTTTTACAATTTGTTCCTGCCCATACTTTACCTTAATTAAACAAACCTATACCTCTACCCCTCCTGCTTCAGACAAATTGTATTGATTGCAAAAATGCAGCATGTGTTGTAATGGACGTGTTGATGTGCTGCAACAAATCCAAGTAAAGAAAATAAGTCTTGATAACTCTGATATATGTTTTGATTGAACATCTTTAAGCTTTCTTTCTGGAGAAAGTGATATAAACGAATTCTAAATAGACAGATTCCTTCAAAAACAACTTCCCCCACCAAATGCATTGAAACTGCAATTCGTGTCCTGGTTTCAGCCTTACACACCTGGAGGGCAATCTGTGTTTTACGATTTATTAACTACTATACTTTTTAGCCTATTGGATCTAAAGGTGAAATGCCCTTCAGAGGTCATAGGGACACAAATACATTACCTCTCTGCAAGTCCTTAAATGAATATATCTTTTCTTGGGATTTCCCAACAACTTTCTGGCTTTGAATCCAAAGTGGTGCACACTCCTCTCCAACATATGCTCCCACATCCACTGCAGATCCCTATCACAATCACTACTGCCTCCTTTTGCACGTGGTAGCTTTGGCATGGGAGTCAACTGGAATGACAGTGACAAGTGAATAGAAATAGAGCAGGCAGCAGCCGTGGCTTCGGGAGCTTTTGCACAGATAATGTCTAGTGCATCAGTTGCATCTTTTCCTGCATTGCTCACAGTCATTCATACCTTGGTCACTTCCCATTTGGATTGCCGCAGTACACTCTGTATGGAGTGTATGAAGACTATCCGGCAACTTCAGCTGGTCCAGCACAAAGCAGCACACATAGCCATGGGTACCCCTAGGTTTGCCCAAATAACACCTTTTTGGGCAAGTTGCATTAGCTTCCACTTTCTTTCCACAGGCAATTCAAGCTGCTTGTTAAAGTATATCACATGGCAATAGAATATGAAACAAGGGCAAGTTACCTGCAGGACCGCCTCTCTCTATCAGGCAGGCCAGATAGGGTGGGCACATTCCTAGGCCCTTCCCCGAAATATTGCCATCTGATGGGAGCTAAGTGTGCCTTTTCTGTGGCAGCCCCTAACCCATGGAACACTCTAACCCCTGAGGTTCGGCAGGCTTCTACCCTCCTAGCCTTCCATTAGGCTTTGAAGACTTGGCTTTTCTCCTAAGCACTGGGATAAGATTGAATGAATACACTTTGGAAGTTCGACTTGGTGCCAGGTTTTTGCTGTTTTTACTATTTTACTAGTGTGTTTAGTTTTATAGTTTTAATGTGGTTTTACATGTTGCTTTAACTTTTGATTGAGAGCCACCCAGAATTTGTTAGAAGATGGGCGTCTATATAAATCTTATAAATAAATAAATATGTACAGTAACTCTCCCATATGCCACACACCCATATTTACTCTTCTTGACATTGTACTTAGACTCCATCTGGTTGTAAGAGATTTATTTATTTAATGCAATTTAATACAATTTAGAGGCTGGCTGAATTCCTATGACTCTGGATGGCTTCTGCTTTTTAAAAGTAGGAAAAAATTAAAAAGAAACAGATCACTTGCATCCAATGTGGGAAGAGGTCAAGTATGCATGTTTGTTTTTACCCCAGCCCTTCTTGGATTCATTAGATTCCTTGAAGAAACAATTTGCAAGAGTTTCTTGTGTGTACTTTATATAAGGAGTTGGATCTGTTATACAGTTCCTCCCAATTACTGTAAAATGCTCTTGAATGTTAACAATAAATTTAATTTGAACCACAACTATATAGCATATGAATATTAATTCCTAAATTAGGAAAATATTAATTCCTAAATTAGGGTAGTTGGGGCAGTTTTGATCTGTTAAAATAAAGTTGATGAAGGCATTAATCTAATGCATGCTCAAGCTCAATAATGATTGTACACACAGAGCTAGACTTGTAGGGGCCTCAGCCACCCCTCTCTTCTGGATCTACACACCCTAGCTCCTTAGTGTTGTCATCACTTGTCTACTAGAAGATGACTACTCCTGGTGTCCTCCCCCTAATCCTCATGTGTGAGCTAGAGATCCAGAGTCCTTGTGCCTTACTGGAAAGTAAAAAAACCCAAAATGATATATTACAGGCACTCCTTGTTTTGTGACCACAATTGTGATCAGCAGTATCATTAAGTAAAGCAGTCGCTACTTGAAACCATGACTGGGCTTATGACTTTACTTCAACTTTCCTTTGCTTTACAGACTTGCAAAGGTCATAAATGCAAGGACTGACTGGTCACAAAGTTACTTTTTCTTTACCATCATAACTATGAGCAGTCACTAAATGAGGACTATCTGTAATAAAAAGGAAATAGATTTTATAGCGCCACTCCTACCCCTATGTGTACCTGGGAAACCCAATCCCATCACAAGCACAAAATCCAGAAGTGGCTCCCAAATGAAAATAAAAATTAGATATGTTCTTTCCTTTAAATAAAGCAATCGGTTTGACCATCTCTACATTTTTTCTTGCTGTGGAAAAAAGTATACAGTATGTTTCTGTTTGCACACACTAATCTTTATAGACTATCATCATTTATTTTACCAAAATTCACTATACTCTTTCAAGTTCTTTAACCTCAAAGGCAAAAAATCTTTTTCTGATAAATTAATTTAAAAAGTTGATACCAAAAGAAAGGTCAATCCAAATAATAAGTAGAATCAGAATTAAATTTAAATATGCACGTCATATGAAAAGCAATCTTATACTTCCATCTAATTTTTATCCATCTTTTTATCCATTTTTCCTGAAACAGGTTTTCCTCCATTCTTCCCGGACCCTCCAAGATTTAGGCCAGTTAATTCTGAGGCCATCCCCAACTACTCTCTTGTTGTTTTTAATTTTCTCTCTTTCACTCTAGTGGAATTTGGATTACTGGCTTTATATAGTTTCAGGCTCTGATGCCGATACAGATTCCATGTCCAAGATGAGTGAATGTAGACTGGCTGTCAGTAAACATGGGGGTTGGGGTAGCTTGTTTGTCTTTTCACTACAATGCTGCTGTCCTGTTGGCAGGAACTGGCCCAGGTGAACGAGGATAACCTGCCGTTGTACAGCCGCTGTGCCCTGTATGCCCTTGGAGCTGCCTACCTGAACCTGATCAGCCAATTGACCACTGTGCCTGCCTTTTGCCAGCATATTCATGAGGTCTGCCACTTGGCCTTATCTTTGGTTATCTTTCCTTTACCTGTTTGTTGTTGTTTTCTACCGGGAAACTTCCTTCAGCTTGGTTGAAACAGATTGGAAATGGAAGGCTTTGGACTGCAGAGAAGGATTTTCTCTTCAGTCCAAGACAAGGCTTTCCATTTCACTCCGCACAAAACTTCCCAAAGTGGGGAGGTCGATGTTGCCCACAGCGTTTTTGCGGCGGAGTTTGCCTTAAGAGCTTCTACAGGCAGCGTGGCCCCCCCTTAAAACTCCGGTGCTAAACCGAAAATTGCTGCTGTTAGCGCCGGAGCTTTAAGGGGGGGCTGGGGGTGCTACGATCTGAAGCTTGCTTCGGGAAAGGAGCTAAGGAGCTCTGGCCTTCACCTCCTCCTCAGCTCTTTCCTGCAGTGAGCTTCACTTTAGCACCCAGGTTTTAAGAGCTGCTGGGGCCGGGTGCTTCTCTGCAACACGGAGCATGTCCCATGGCCTGAGGGGAATGAACTTAACTAAGCCTGTTCTAAATGCCGGTAAGGGCCGTGGAAGCACAGCTGGAGCGATCCACAGGAGGCAGCCCCTCCAAATGCCAGCGTTAAGAGCAGGCTTCATTAACTTCGTTCTCACCAGGACATGGGAACGTGCTCCATGCTGCAGAGAAGGGGCGGTGTTTTTTAGCGACACTCTGGAGCTGCCACTCCCGGGGAGTTTGTTTCTTTTCCCCGTGAAACAGACTCTTTCACGGGGAAAACTCCCTGTCAGTGACAGCCCCATAAGGGGCGCTAAGAAACACTTTGTTTAAAGCAACTCTGGCAACACCCCCCAAGTCCCAATGGAGCCACGCAGCCCCCAGAGCTGCTTTAAAGCAGCTTGGCAACCTCCTCCCCCCCCCCAGCCACAATAAAGGCTTCAGCAACACACACACCCATTGCCTCGCAGCCAGTTTTAAACCACTGCGAGGCGGCTGAGGCCACATGCTGCCTCAGAGCTTACTTAGCTCAGACGGCATGTGGGAAGGTGAGGCGGGGTGAGCTGTTTAGCTCAGCTGAGGTGCGGCAGATCTCTGCAACGCCATCAGCTCAGCTTAAAAACAATTAATTTAGGGCAGGATGGCTGAGATGAGGGCAAATGGGCGGAGCCAGACGGGGTGATATTTACCTGTTTGGCAAACTCCGCCAAATTATCGCTACCGGTTCCTGAGAACTGGTGCGAACCGGCTAAATATCACCACTGCTCCATACCCTGTAAAAACCAGTGGGATGCTTAGGGAACCCACAAACAGGACTTTCCCTGTTGTGATGCCCAGCCATGTTAGATGAATTACCTACAGCGTAAAAGTATTCACATGTGTGAGACATTTCTGAACTAAACCCACCCACCCAAACCTTCACTGGACATTTCCTGAAAAGTGTGATTGTCTTTTCTCTGTATCCTGTATCAATATATTATGAAGCAGAATCATCACACTAAGTGGTTTCCTGCCATTGCATTGCATCATTGCCTAACTCATATGGAAGACAGATTCTGAAGCACCAACTTTTATCAACTTTCAGCTAGATGTGGTTAAGGACTATGTGTACAGGTGTTGGAAATTGTTCCTAGGTTCCCAGGTTCGATATACTGAGAACTCAATTTGCTAACCCAGTGGTACTAATCAAGAGATTCCTGAATAGCAGTGCTCTCCTGACTCTTAATTCATTCTGTGCATCTCTTAGTCTTGCATTAGAGCAATGATGACATCCAGTGATATTTAGACAAACATTAGAGACTAGTGTTGATGACGTCACAAGCAGTTGTTCTTGGTGGTTATGTCACAATACCTGCTCATATTTACCATGGCCATAGCTCTGAGCAACCCAGAGCAGGAGAGGTTATTAGCGCTGCCAGGCAGAGCATCCAAAGATAATACTGATATCCGATCAGATAAAATCTGATATATTTTTTTACAGTGGGAACTGACCACACCAAGTTGATAAAACATAAGTCTTGCATTTTTCTTCTCTCCAGGTTATAGAGATGAGAAAAAAGGAGGCTCCCTACTTGCTCCCTGAATGTGTCTTTCTAGAGAAACCCAGGTATGAGAGCCATTGTTGGCTTAAAACATGTTGATTATACCCCTACTGTAATTTAGACTAGTGTTTTTCAACATCAGCAATTTTAAGATGTATGGGTTTCAGCTTCTAAAATTGACTTGCTGACTGGAGGAATTTTCTGAGTGGGTCTGCACCACATCGATAAGATTGAGAAACCTTAGTTTAGATAATGATGCTTTGAACAAGTGGGTTTTTCAACCGACTTAATTATTCCATCATTTGCCTTCAGCTCTGTTTTTCAAATGTGTCCTTCCATCCCTGGAGACCAATTGCTGTGTAATATGGGTACCTGGGGAGTCATTGGGACAGTCATGTGTTGTTTCTCTTGCTTTTACCCAAAGGCTGTCACGGAACCTGGATCACCTTGGCCCCGAGATTCTTTTCCGACAGAGCAAGATCAGTGAAGTGCTGGGAGGGAGTGGCTACAATTCAGATAGGCTCAGCACACCTTACATCCCTCAGCTGACAGGTATGAGGGCAACGGGTGATACTTTTTCTATACTCAAGAATTTTATCATTATTTTTAGAGCAATTTTCTGTTGTGTTTTGATGATGGTTGATTCTTCATTGTAGTCTTTGTGTTTCATACAGCTGGGCTTTGCACTCAAGTACAACATTGTGTTTCATTTATCCCTCTCAACTTTAATGTACTTGCTGAAGGAATAGCCTTCTGTTATCTCCAAATCTAGGAGGCCCTAGCATCTTCAGCTACTTGGTCTTGATAGGATTGAATCAGAGACAGTTCCTTTCCAGCCAGGCCCACATAACCTCCAAACATTAGAATAGAGCCTCAACAGCCTCATTCGGCCAGCCTAACATTGGCACATATAATTAAGGAAATCTCAAACTGGCATATCATTTCACCCAACCATTCCCTGTACATATTGAATAAAAGGTGAAAAAGAATTGCCCTGCAGTAACCTGCAAAGGAGGGACACAGGGAGTGGCCTCTTTCCACCCCCACCCACCACCCCCAACTGTATGAAGCACAGAGAACACAACAATGAAGATTGCTTTCTCTAATTCTGGTTCTTCAAGAATAAGAACCAGAGTTCTTGTAATGAGCTGCAATGGCACAGTGGTTAGAATGCAGCACTGCAGGCTACTCCTGCTGCCTGCTAGCTGCCTGCCTGCAATTTGACAGTTCAAATCTCACCAGGTTCAAGGCTGACTCAGCCTTCCATCCTTCCAAGGTCGGTAAAATGAGGACCCAGATTGCTGGAGGCAATATCCAGACTCTGTAAACCGCTTAGAGAGGGCTGTAAAGCACTATGAAGCGGTATATACTGTAAGTCTGCTATAACAACAGAAGAAAAGAATTGGAAGGGACCTTGGGGATCATCAAGCCTTCTAGATTTCTAGAATAGTCTCCAGGTCTAGAAGTCATTTGCCCAACATCTGAAGAGAGGACGAGTGGCTTTTTAGCTAGTACAATAAAACGAAGATTGTCTGTTCCTGCTTAAGACTTAGAAGGATTCCAGAAAATGGTTTTTGAAGGTAGATAATTCAATTATGCGGCCTACTTGAAAAACTGCAGTTAACAGAAATAAACTCTACTCCTATATGTAATAGAACACTTCAGGGCTAGCAAAAATAACTTAGGCAGACCAGCAATTTTGGATAAATTATGTGATGTGTTCATTTTGCTTCATCCAGTGTTATTTATTGTGCAAGACTTGAGTTGCACAGCAGTGTTGCTTTATTTTTAACTCTTACATTTACAGGGTACCCATTGCCATTCTCTCTTACCCATATTTAACTGAACATTTGCAATTTTCCTCTTAGAGTTTTCTAAACTCTGTGGGTTCTCTCACCCAAACAGGGGGGAAAAAAGTGAAACAAAGTTGTATGGGCCATCAACCTCAAGAACTATGTGTTGTTGCTTTAGAGTGTGATATTTATCTTACTGGGAGGGGCACAGATCTGAGAATAGGCAACGATTGGAAAGTCATTGTCCCTTTGGATTCATCCAGCACGTACTAGTCTAGAAGCAATGTTCATGGTTGCTTTGCACAGTCACACTTGTTCTTATGTAAACATTGGTTCAGATTTGGGGGAAAATATCCTCAGGGGTTTGTAATTTTGCCAAAAGATAAGCCATTCTGAAAGCAAGGTATGCTTGAAAACTTCAAGGAAAATTGAGGACTTTGTAATCATAACCAATTCTCTAAAGCAAAGCACTTGCCTTGGCTTTAAAATGTACCGATTAGTTATTAGAGATGCAAAACCATGGCACCTCTCATGGTCACAAGTTTCAGGAGTGTTCTATGCTTATAAACATCCTGATTGCTTTTGCTTTAAACAGTCATCTGAGTGGTCTCGGTGATAGAAAGAACGTGTCACAGTATTTTTGAATTAAAGGATTTACAAGCAAAAGGGCTAGGAAATTAAAGCAAGGTCTCTTTGTCATGGAAATGCATGTTCCACAGTTTAAGTGACAATTTAAGCCCCTTCAATATAACTATTTTGGCTGCAACTATAGCCAAGAATCTCAAAGATAGCAGATCCAGGAAGCTGGGCTAAGAAAAATCAGTATGCAACTCCTTCATTGGATTCACTTAACTTGCCAAACTAAGCAAAAATTGGGTTAATGATTCAACCTATTGAGGGAACTCATTATCTTAACATCTTGTGTGAAATGGGCTATCGTGTTGAGTCGTAATATGGTTTGTGCTATTGCATATAGATGTTCAAAAAAACACACCAATTGTGTTTTGTTGACTCATATTAAGAGTTTAGCATGTTGTGGACATCCAGTCTCTTAAGGCAGCATTCATCCTTTATCAATCACTATCACAGGACTATTTGAGGAAACCAGGGCCAAATAATTCCTCTCGCTTTATAATTCCCTACAAAATGCTACTCATAACCTTTCCAGCTGGGAAAGAAAATGATTTTGTCTCCCTTTCTCCTTTAAGATGAAGACAGACTGTCTAAACGGAGGAGTATTGGAGAGACCATCTCTCTACAAGTTGAAGTGGAATCCAGAAATAGCCCTGAGAAAGAAGAGGTATAGCATTCTCAACGTACCCTTTTTTTGGCTAGGCTCCGCAAGCATAAATTGAATGAGAAATGGATGGTTAGGAACCTATTACCAGTCCTGTGATGTTTTCTTTGCTTTATTCTGAACTTCTCTTCCCAACATCATACTTTTTGAGATGCTATTTTATTTTATAGTATATCTATCGTGGAGCAGTTTTTTAAGGACCTAACGACCTTATGTACTGGTTTATTGGATTCATTTGCCAAACAATAAGAAATGGAGGGCTTTAAAACAGATAATCTGTAATAGGACCTTGATTGGGAAATGATTTACTTCATCCCATATGTTTCTTTATTGGTTAGTTCTGTTGTGTTCCAGTCTATGTTATGTTGAATTAGATTTCCAAGTTCAAATTTTTAAGGCCATATGAATTGCATCCCAGGTACCAAAAGAACATGGACGTGTTGGTAAATCCCTATTTATTATCTTTGTAAATTCTGGAGAATATAGGATGATTACAGGAGGGACCAATGTTCCTATCTTAAGCAAAGGAGCAACCTGGGAAAACTCTAAAACAGATCATAATCTATAAGAGATTAAGTCCGTAAGGATCTTGAAAAAAGGGCAGTGTTTACAACAAATTAACTGAATATGCACTGCTTATAACAATAAGCAATGTCAATTATCTTTAGCTTTTTGTAAAGTAATATTCATAGTGAGAACACAATGGACATAATACAGTATATCTTGAGTTCATTTCTTTGCTCAGACATTTCTTTGCTCATCAGGGGTTCCACTACTCTTGCAGTATTCTTCATTAATAACTTGCTTGGTTTGTAGATTAGTGAAAACTTGGTGGAATGCCTGATATTTCAGAAGACAAAAACAATATTCAAAGTTATTTCAAAAGCCTAAGGAAGAGACTGAATAAAATTTAATTGATTAAAAACCCAGAATTTTTCAGTTCCTTAAGTGAAGAATGCACTCAAACTCAAATGCACAGGGGTATTTATAGTAGCAATAAATCAGGAGTCTGGCAGCACTTTTTCTGACTCACAGATTTTAATAAAAGGCATAAGCTTTTATGAGTTGCAACTCACTTCATCAGATACATAGAGGTGCTGCCACATTGCTTCTGATTTTATGGTAGGTCAAGGATAAGAACTTTTAATTCAAGATAACACTCAGTGTTTTCCTACCTTTGAACTGGTCAGAAGCCCATTCTGGGTAATTATGAAATGCCAAATGTTTTTTATTCTGGCATGTAAAAACGGAGCTAATGTACTTTCACATTGTTGATCTTGTGCTTTTCCGTCTGTTTTTGTTCTGAGTCTGTCATACTTCTTCGTTCTTAGCTACAAGACAGTTCATAGAAGTATGAGAATAAATCTTTTAAAACAAATGCGTTTCATTAATTAAACATACTCTATAATACAATTTAAGAAAAGAAAATAATGGACTGCTTACCAAATCCTAACCAAATGTATGAAGCATGGATTCCCTAGTAAGGCAGTTGAGTGTCTCCAATGCCTGGGGCCACCTAGAAGTTTGGCATGCAGCAAGGAGGATTGTTTTGGGCAAGTGGCCGAACTCTTTAGAAGAGAGGTTTAGTTAGAGGGGTGCAAAACAGACCAGAGTATGGAAAAGGGGATTTATCATTTGTTTATATTCTTATTCATTTGATGAGATAGTTCAATTTTTCTTCTATTAAATAAAGTTTCATGGTGACTACTATTCCTTTAAAGTAGGATTTCTTTCTAAACCTCTATCAGATTTTAACATACCTAGTTTCTAAAATACTCTTTCTCTACCATTGTCTGTTGTGTTCTTTTTCCCATCAATCCCCCCATAGAGAGCACCACCTGAAGAGATCACTTATGAAACCCTCAAGAAAGCAATTGGTAAGTCTCTTCATGGCACTCTCTGCATACTGTTTCTGCAAAAACTAGATTGACTGGGAGGGGGGGAGGGAATTTTGAAAATCTCTGATCTAATTAACGCCTTCCATCCTTCTCCTATTTTATATAGGCATCCCAGAATAATAGCATAGCAATTAGAACCAGCTAGAGGAATCTTTAAAAATTAAGACAAATTCTGTTTTCAGCCTAAGCCAGGAAGCTGAACTCAAGTTTAAATGGGCAGGATTTTAGTCCTACTCCTCCCCAATCATTAATTTCTCTTGTTTTTTTGTTAGTCGACAGCGTCGCTGTAGAGGAACAAGAGAGGGAAAGAAGACGGCAAGTGGTTGAAAAATTCCAGAAAGCTCCGTTTGAAGAAATTGCAGCACATTGTGGGGCCCGAGTAAGTATCAGGTTTTCCTATGGTGTCCTCTCTCTCCTGCTCTGCCTGCCTATATTGTTTCTCTTGGTGTATACCAGTGAGAGTGAACCTATGGCATGCTTGCCCAAAGTGGCACGCGGAGCCATGTCGGCTAGCATGAGAGTAGTCACCCAGCCAGCTCCACTGCTCATACGTGCCTTCTACCCTCCGCACATGCATACACGACGCTGGGGTTTCTCGGCCCTAAAAAAGCTGAGGCGCGGCAAAGCCAAAAAACAGCTGATCGGCACTGCCACGCCGATCAGCTGAGCTTCAAACACCCAAATTGGCAGCTAATTTAACACCCAATTTGAGTGTTTGAAGCTCAGCTGATTGGCGCGGCAGCCATGCCTCAGCTGATTTTTTGGGCCTAGAAACCCCATTGTTGTGCACATGCATGTGCGGGGGTTGGGCACGCGGGGTTGCATGGGGGGCACGCGTGCCTACTTTCAGCACATGATGACAGAATGGTTCAACATCACTGGTGTATACTGAGGAACAATCCTCACATGGAGGATAGCGTATCCTGAAAGTAGGAGATTAAATAATGAAATCATACCACATGTTAATAGAAGTGTGTTTTATTTGTGTTGTAACTTATACTTAATGCTTCTTTATGTGTTGTTTCAGCTTGATAAAAGTTAAATAAGATTATTTTTCTTACTTTGCTTGCTCAGACAGATCAGTAATAATGTTTTACATGTTGTAGAATGCCCCAAAGTGAAACATCACATTTCCTCATTATGATGTCACCTTTGTCTCATTGTAGTCCACTGCTAAGACAAGCTGAAATAGTTTTAGGTGTTCCAGAATGAAAGTGGTGTTTTTTGTGCTAGATTAGCACAGACAATCTATACAGAAAATGTAGGGTATATGGAAGAGGCAGCTTGAAATGAAGCGATTTTGCATCAGCATTCTACGGTATTATTAAAAGAATATTTCCCCCTTATTTTTCCTCTTGGATACTGTCCAAGGATAACCTCATGCTGTATCATAATCCGTTTTGGGTACACACAGTCCTAACTATCTGCTCAAATAGTGGAGCAGGTAGAAAAGATGCCTGCATAAAATTTGTTTCCTCCAGATTTGAGCCCTAATCTTCCACAGCAATAAAGCCAATGTGGTGCTTTCTCAAAGTTCTAACCCTGGACAAGTTAAAGAAAGGAACTTGTGGAATTCTTCAAGCTACTGAACCTTGTTTTGAAACATATTTGCAGAGTTCTTTTGAAGGTCACTAAAACGCTCTTGTTTAGAAGGAGCTTATGTAAGTCCTGACAAGTACTTCAGAACACACCAGTAATCTGCAAAGTCAGATATTTTGTAAGAGCCTCGGTGGTGCAGTGGTTAAATGCCAGCACTGCAGTCTCTGCTGACTTGTTCAGCAGGTTGTCAGATCGAATCCCACCAGGCTCAAGGTTGACTCAGCCT
>JANHGC010005215.1:84091-98710 GCA_027560395.1 Boaedon fuliginosus | reverse complement strand
TGCTATCCATGTTGTAAGCCGCCCAGAGTCCTTCGGGAATTGGGTGGCATAAAAATGTAATAAATAAATAAAATAAATAAAATAAAAAATTGATAAAAAATATCCAAATGGTAATTTAAATAGAGAATACCAAAAACTATGTCTCACTACTTAATGTGAACGAAACTTTCAAATTGAAGTCTTTAAGTGCATGGGCATTTCAGCTTCCAATAAATAAAGAAAGTTCAGGATAATGTTATTATCTTCTCTGTCATTTTATAAGAACCTGTTTGAGATGATAAGCAGCCAAATGAATTTGGCAGATATTGAATTTACTGTTTTGTATAATCTAGGAACCAATATTCTGACAACAGAGGATTTGAAATTGCAGATTTATCCCAGGTATTTTACAGAGAACAAATTGGCAGATTATTTGAGAAGGTTGATCTGCAATACATCTTATATGCACATTTGTTGATTTAGAGAAATCTATTGGCTTGAATTAATGTTTTGCACAAATATACAAGTGAAGGTTGCCTTTTGAATGCAATAAATGCAACATGTAAAGGAAGTAAAGCATGCATTAGAATAAAGAGAATGCTTAGCAAATGCTTAACATTGAGCAAGAAGTAAAACAAAAATATGTAGGTCTATTTGGTTGTTTAAGACATCAGCCCCCAACCTTTTGGGCACCAGGCATCAGTTCTGTGGAGAGAGGTTTGTCCGCAGACTGGAGGAGGCATGGTTTCGTGTGCTGCCTGCGTCCTGTGGATGGGCTTCACTTGTTTCCGCAGCCAGGTTTCTGGCATGCTGAGAACCAATGCCAACTGATGGACCAGGACTTGGCGACCCCTGGTTTCAAGTATTTATAAATAAATAAATGTATAAAAATGCCTGTAGTGATGTTAGAGGTGTGATGGTTGGAGATCTGAACATGTGTGTACTTTTTTCCTTAGATGATGCCTTGATATTGACTAAGAAGCTGAATGTTTTGCAGTGAATGTTAGATAGAGTCTGTAAAGTACCAAGAAATATGACTCTGAAAGTTAATGTAATGAAGACCAAGCTGTGTTTTATGGAGGAGTAAACAGTGTATACATAAATAAACAAGTCGTACATAAATGGTGCAGATGAAAGCAAGTAGATTGATTTAAGTATTATATTAACGAGAGAATGTTTACTAAAGAAAGGTAATGAGCCACAGTGGTGCAGTGGTTAGAATGCAGTACTGCAGATGACTGCCAGCAATTTGGCAGTTCAAATCTCACCAGGCTCAAGGTTGATTCAGCCTTCCATCCTTCTGAGGCATGTAAAACGAAGACCCAAATTGTTGGAGGCAATATGCTGACTCTGTATATCGCTTAGAGGGTTGTTAAGCAGTATATAAGTCTAAATCCTGTTGCTATTGCTAATGCATGGACAAATACAATTTAAAAAATAGTGTGGAATGGACAGTCTGCTTCAAGATATATATATTTTGTTAAAAAAACCCAAATGACCATCATTGGAAATGTGTTTTTGTCCAGTTTGGACAAATGGAAAGGAAAGGTATATCTTATATGTAAGTTATGCTTCTCTTATGGAAGCGTGTGTGTACTTATAGAAATGTAGCTAATACTAATATAATATTTATGACTAAATACATTTTCTATTACATGGATCTAGAGTATTGGTCCCTAGAATTTCCACTCAACTGGTATTGCAAACACTTATTGACTTTCTCCAGGCAACTCCCTACAAACACGCCAAGAAGTAGTAGGTAACCACAATTGTACAACAGCCTGATGAGCTACATTAAATATAAAGGTTTGTTACGGGACTTCAGAATTCCCTCAATTTCAGGCTTGTGAAAAGTCAAGAAATTACTGCATCAGTTTAATTTATTTATTATCTCATTTACTTAGAGATTGAGCCACTTTGATATGATGGTTAAGGACACCTGGCTAGCATCTGAAGATGGTGGCAAATAACAACAAACTGTTCCTGAAAATATTGCTAAGAAAAATGCAGGGACTTCTCCAGACAATCACCAGGAATCAAGATTGATTCAAAGATGGAAATTTAAAAAGACGGATAAGAGATGTTGGAGTATGATTTTGGAAATGCTATTTTTTTATATAAATTAGAAGGCGACAGTGACTTCAGTTTTAGATCAAATAAGAATCACACCAAAGGTCTGGTTAGAACTACCAGATAAAATAATATACCCAACAAACAAACACTTTTTTTTACACAAAAGTCACTTACAATTATTTGCTTAAATAATAAAATGTAAAATGAGAATCTTCATTTATTGGAGAAGAAATTTACTGCTCTCAATGGGGTTCCATTAGATAGATAGATGTGCTGCCTAGATAACCAATGCAGAACAGAGGTTAAGTACTGCAACACCCAAAAGATGACATCCACTTAATTTTAATAGCTTATAGGAAGCAACAACTTGTGTGGGTCAGCTGGTTGCATGTAAGAGAAACAGGATGAATGAAGACAAGAAAAAGTTTTCTTACATACCGGAAATTTAATCGCTTTAAGCACAAGGGTGCCTGATTTTATATGAATGAAGTAGGCATTTCTCATTTTATTCAGAACTGCTAAACATAACACATCTGTTCACTTCTCTGTTTCGCTGTTAATTCGGCAGTTATTCATGGAAACCTCTGCAAACTGCAAAAAAAACCCGACCCCGTATTGCTTTCCAGAGTGCTTTTTAAATGCCTCGTGTACCCACAAGCTCTTTTCAAAACATATTATACAATTCTCAGTACTCATTCTAAATATCAGTCCCACATAAATTAGAAGTCACTGAGAGAGTGCTGGTGTTTGTAACACTCTACTACAAATTTGCAACCCCCACCCCCACCCCGCGATTTATGGAGAGAAATTCTCATCTTACTTGTACTGTATAGGTAATTCCTCAGATATATTTTGGTTTGGTACATAGTATATCAGAATTTATTTCCTGTATTCATCCTTAAAAGTTACTTCATGAAATGTCAGCCCAATTTATACATTTTAAAAGCCAACAACCCGCAAGTTTGCTGTTTAGTGTAAAGCAATAGATGGAACTACTCCATGGTTCCAAATTATTTAACCATTTCTTCCAGTTCCTTCTCCGTTCCATTATGGATCTATTTGTCAATTTATTGCTGCTATGAAATGTTGTAACCTTGCTTCTGGCTCATCGTATAAAACCCTCTACCTTGAGCATCTCTTCACGATCTGCCTTCAGCTTGCCCTCATTGACCTATCTGAGTCATTAGCCCAATGTTCTCAAACCCTCTCCCATCACATCTGACAGCTAGACTGGAAAGTATTCAACAATATTTGCTCTCTAATTACATGGAATGACTGGAAACAATTTGTGCCAATAGTACATCTCAAACAATAACTGATTTCAGAGAATTTAGCAGCCCAGGAAAAATTAAACCTAGATAATTATCATAGCTGCATCTCTTTTATGCATCACAAAGCAGAGTATCTTGAATTGCACTTTCCCCCCCTTTTGACAATAGTTGTGAGAAATTGGCAAGGAAGAGAAATAATTGGCACAATGGCTGAGCAGAATTGTGAAACCCAAAGGTGCTTTTCCGAAGGCAAGTGGGCTTTCTTTGTTTTTCCTTGAAGACATTTTGCTTCTCATCCAAGAAACTTCTTCCATTCTGACTGAATGATGGAGTAGAAGGTTTTCTGTTCCTTGCAGTTACCTGGTCATTAGCAGTCTCTCTGAGAGTTGTGGAGGCCACCTGGAGATTTATCTGTGCCATGCTGAAAGAAGGTTTCATATCCTTTAATATTCAGGTGACCTTGAGGGCACAGATAAACCTCCAAGTGATAATGACCGGATAATTGCAGGGAATAGAAATCCTTCCATTCTGACTATTCAGTCAGAACTGAAGAAGCTTTTTGGATGAGAAGTGCAATGTCTTCAAGGAAAAACAAAGAAAGAAGTCCCATTGCCTTTTGAAATTGGGACAACCATGATGTGGATGACTGAGAATCTCCATAGACATGAAAGTGAATCCATTTTTATGCTTTATCTCCAACTGTAGAATTTTCAAAATATTAAAAGTAAGATTCGATTGCCTTATCTGTACATTTTGTACAAAAATGTAAATTACCATTAAAAAAAACTAAATGAAAATCACCATTAATAGGCTTGCCACACTTGTTATTTAGATGTAACATAAAAACCAAAAGCAGGCAATAATAGAAGCTTTGGAATCTTAAACTAAATTAAGTTGTAAACAAACAGGGCACAATTATAGTATTTTATGCCACTGAAGTTACTTTCAAATAAATTATGCATTCACTCTGTAATTAAGTTCCAAAGTTGGCAGTTTGTATACAGTGACATTTCTAATATATGGGTAGCCATTATCAAATGGATTTGAAAGCTCTGGCTGGACAATGGAAGAAATTAAAATCTAAACTCCTTTGGATAATGTAATCATCACAAATCAACATGTACATTTGTGTGAATTAACAAAATAGTCTGCAATAAACTATCTAATAAATTTATTATAGAACCTTAAACTCAGATGAGTTATGAGTTATATCCAGTACATAATTTCAAGCCAAGATGCACTGCAAGAACAATCGAAAAAAACCCTTGAATAAAATAAATAATTTGGATAAAAGATCCTCTAAATATTAGCAAATATTTTGAACAAATGCAAAACTACAACCTGATATAAGGGTATCATTTTTACATTAAACGGTATCAACCACTAGCTTAATTCATACTTCGTGTTAAGTAGAATTTTTAACCATGATTTGTTAAACATAGTTTTGTAGAAGCCAAAAACAGAAAAGAAAAACAAGTTACACTAAATATTATGTGAAAATCAGGCAACACCATGAATATTCTATCAAACGGAATAAAGAAGAATAAATTTCTTTATGAGAAAATTAGAAAGTACAATTCAGAGATATTGTAACATATGGGAAATTATTAGCCTATTTTTTTTATTTTAAAGATGCAGAACACTCTTCACACTTTTAACTCTGTAAGTTCACGCTTATAACACCTTATGTCGCTTTAGATATATAGAATTTTCAGTTGTGTTGCATGATTTATTAGCAAATGGTAGGATTTTCACAATATAATTTATATTAATTTCTAATACTAATTTCCACAAATTCATTTTTGCAGTAAAATATGGAATAGAAACTGATGAAATTCCCGAGACACGTTGCACCTGTTTCACAAACACAGAAAATTATGCATTTACTCAGTTTATCTCCAGTTTTGTCTTCTCTAACTGTGCTCTATATCACCTTGTGGTTCCTTTTTCAAGTATCATTGCTTATATGATGGTGCTTTGAGAACTGTATGCAGTAAATTAGGAACTGTTACAAGGAGGTGCAAAACCATGATGTCAGTTAATTTGTGTCACAACCTGATGCGTCAATATAGCAGAACATTGTGGATAAGACTGCAATATATCCCAAAAGAAAAGGGTTAAGTTCAAAGGAATAGCATAATGAAATAAGAATACTATTTACAAGAGAATCAACCTATCCACTTGGGAAGCACATCTGGAATTAATAACAAACTATCCTCTATAAAATACAAGCATTGCCCCTTCTTTCTAAAACTGCTCATTTTATTAAGTTACTCAATTAAGTAATGACATTCGGAAGAAATCTGAATGAACTTATAAATACTAGTATTAGATCTTTGTTCCATGTTATACTGATGGGGACCCCTTAAAAATGGCAATTTTAAAAGACTGTCAGTATTTCGGTTAGAAAGGAATACAGTAAAAATTTAAAGATAAGGATATTATTTTAAACTATTATATATTTATAGGTTGTTATGCAATCCAACAGCGCCATCCTATGAAAGTTTATTCAGGTTTCTATCCCATATTGCTGAGTGAAGTTTACTCCAAAGCCAGTTTAAGGAAAGAAACGTAAATAAAGATTTTATATTACACCTGTCTATCAAGAAACACCATTGAGAATCTGTAGTTTGGAGTAATATTTGTATAGTTGACGCCTTTTCTCTTCTAAGTTAATTCATAGCCGAATTATCAGATGCTTTTGCACAAGTAAGGATAGTGACATTCTTCTCAAAAGCAATTTAAATTGAATGCCTCCAAAACTGCTTTATAATTAAGCTCAAACTCCCACTGCCAGCACAATTAGACAGATCACACATTAACAACATTACATGGCTTTTTAACACAAATCTGTGGCCACATGGCCCTTGAAAAACAAAAACAAACCAACGAAAATAGGCAAACAACTCAACTCTGACTTCAGGGTCCAATTATGATTCACAATCTCATTTTTAGGATGACTGTAGTGCTTCCCGAATAAAGAAGCTGAGAAGCCTTATGAGATTTCTTGGAAGTATGTACAGTCACATTTTCCCCTCCACTAGCATTTCCACTAAAAATGTAAAAGAATATTTCTAAAATCTACAGAAAATATGCCTTAGCAGCAAAATCTTTGCCATTTCAGAGTTCATAGCCCCTAGATATTTATTCAGTCCTGCTTTAGTTCTACTGCTGTCAAAGAAGTACCTCATCACGGAGCTGACACAAATGGGTGTGAACAGCAGCTTTAATTTTGATTTGCTTTTCAAAACTTAACTCATTATAAATTGCTTGTTCGCTAATCTTTATCTGCCCAAGCAGTGTGCAGGAAGGAAATTTCACTGGAATAGGAACCGTTTGCACAGAGACTTTATGTACACTCAGCCTTAAGATTATAAACATAATTGTGACTACACATACACAGACATTATAGATAACACACACACACATACACACATATCAATATTCCAATAAGCACCATCTTCTTATTCAATTCACTTAGAAAATAAAGCTGGACAAAGATCAAAGAAAACAAGCCTTGAATGCTTTACTTAATAAAAGGTATACATTACCAGATGCATTGTGAAGTTGCTAGAGCACCTGCAGAGGAAAAAAGAGAAGGTAGAAATCAGATATTGCCACAGTATTCTTTGGTATGATACAGAGCGTGATCTGACTGTTACAGAATACCAGGCAAGTGTGAGACTGCAAAACCTTTGAGTTGAGCTCACTCTATAGGCATCAGAAAGCCTCAAAGTGAAGCGGGCGGGAATAGGGGGAGAGGGAGAGAGAGAGAGAGAGAGTGAGGGGGTTGCAGCCGACAATGGCTAAATGAAAAACTTCTGGCATCTTTCCAGCTCAGGAAAGGAATTCTCTGTAATTTGGAGATATTTTATATATATAGTATATATACTAAAGGAAATTAAAGGCAACTTAGGTTTACAGATGGATTTCTTCTTGTTTAACTGACTCTGCAAAGATATACCAGCATTATCTCAAGCTGTTTTTTTTTTTAAGAAAATGCCCTTCCAGAAACAAACCTGATCCTTGTCCTCATGTCATAGACACAACTATACACACACACACACACACACACACACACCCCAAAGCAGTTTTGATCAGCTTCCTGAAAGATTGTAACAAGCCTCAAATATATCACTTCATCAGCTATTTGTTGTACATGTTATTAATCCCAGCACAGAGCTGTAGCAGAAAAATCTCGTTCCTTCTACGGTATGTGTCAAAGTGGATCCATACTTTTGTATACTGCACTTTAGACAGATCTACTTACAATGAGGTGCATTTTAGATAGGAGCTAGAAGCTAAAATATAGCTGCTGTCCCAACCCCCCAGCCCCCACAGCCTTCCCTTCACACAGACATTTTGAAACAATTCTGAGAAAATGGAATCCCTGAAGAATTTGTAAGTGCTTATATAATTACACCTGAAATTGTAGTAAGTTCTGAAGGTTCTGTTTCAAATATAGACAGATTTGTCAAGATGCAGACACAATAAAAATATAATTTCAATGGAAGAAAACTGACACTGTGGGCTTTTGTTCAGGCAAGGAAATTTTCTACAAAGTTAACAATCAAACCTCCATGATCTCCGATGGAATATAAAAGAATATAAAAGAAATATAAAAGAAATTCAACATGGACTTTAAAGGCAGTAGATTGGCATACTCTATCAAAATGTTTAGCCCAAGTACCAACTGACAGCAATAAATGGAATCATTTTGTTCTTAAAATAATATAATTGCCTATATAATTATATACAAATGAGCATGGAGCAACTGAGTTTTTAAAACACAGAGAAACACATCCAGTTACAGAAGAAATCATTGCCTTTTAAAAGTGTATTTTGAGGAAAGTAAAATATATATTGCAAGTAGTTACAGACTTCATATCATTTTTTTCAAAACTGGAAAATGTTTCATGAAATGCAATGATGAAGTCCTACGACATTGATATGGATTTAGACAGATCCACCAACCTTTATTCTGGGAAGCCTCCAATCTTTAGAAACACACATGTATAGAAGCAGTATAAATATACAGTAGGTATAGGGAAGAAGACGTTATTTCTGATTGGGAAAAAAATCCATCAGAAGCTTAATTGAATTTAACCCAATCATTCCAGAATATATCAAGCTTCATTTCTAATTTCAAATTCATTGCCATGTATTTGTTCCAGTGGGTTTCCCAACCTGCATCTATTCCAGAATTCTCAACACTGGCCAAGCTTTTGGTATCCAGGTTGAAAAAGACTACATTAAAGCATAACTAAGATTGATAGGTTTCACCAAGCATACAAAATCATGATTTTGTCTATGGAGATTCTCAGTCATCCAGGTGATGGTTGCCCCGAAGTTGCTTTTCCAAGGTGCTTTTCCAACCATTCTTTAGTTTTAAACTAAAGAAGCTTCTTCAATGAGAAGCGAATAACCAGTTGCCTTTGGAGAAGCAACTTTGGGAAAATCATGATCTGTTATACCATTGCTGGAATATTGGAATAACCCATAAATGTTGGTTTACAAATACAATGGTTGGATTCACACTAATACCATAACCACCAGACAGCAGGGAATAGAAATCTGTCATCCCTTCTTACTATTTAGGGGTCATCTAGATATTTGCTGACTAGTAATCCTAGTTTGATTTCAAAATACTTATACTTGGAGATATAATATGATATATAATAATATAATATATTAACAAAGTTGGAAGGGACCTTATATGTCATTGACTCCAACCCTGCCCAAGCAGGAGATGCCTTTAATCACTCTCAGGAATTGAACCGCTGAGCTGCCAACCTTAGTGGTACGTACGTCCAGCATCTTACCATCTTGTTACATCAAATGAAGAGGTCTACTTTTTATGGAAGGAGTCCAATGGGTGAGAAATCCTTATATGAGATGAAGAATATTGTCATTATTGTTTAAAATTGTATGCTGTCTAGAGTTATCCTGTGTTAAGGTGGGCGGACCATACATTTCAAAATAGAATAAAAAATACATAAAAGAAAAATTTTGGGTACAACCCTCTCCAACATCTCATTGATTTTCTAAAAATAGCAATAGGACTTAGCCTTACATACTGCATCATACAGCACTCTAAGTGGTTTAAAGAGTCAGCATATTGCCTCCAACAATCTGGAAAGTCATTTTACTGACCTTAAAAGAATGGAAGGCTGAGTCAACTTTGAGCAGTTCAGGATTGAAGTTCTGGTAATTGGCAGAGTTTGCCTGCAATACTTCATTCTAACCACTGTGCAACCATGGCTCTAGTGACATTTTGTTCATATCAATAATTGGAGGTAAACTCCAAATTGTTTTTCAAGATAATTTCTGGATTATCAGTCCATGTGTGTTTTTAAACTGGCAGTTATGTTAATCTTTGTTATTTTTGTTTATTCTGTCATACCTACCCATGTTGCATAGGATTACTTATAATGAACCAGGATCTGAGCCTAAATGTAACGTAACTTGTTGTTCTTCTCCTTTCCCTACTCCTAAAGTTATTGTAAAGACAGCAGGCTTTCCCTACTGTGAACAGCTAGTCCTCAACTTACAACCACAATTGAGCCAAAACTTTGTGTTGCTAAGAAGTTGTTAAGTAAGTTATGTCCCATTTTATGACCCTTTGCCATGGTGAAGAGCTGCAATTGTTAAGTTAGTAACATAATTGTTAAGTGAATCTGGCTTCCCCATTGCCTTTGCTCAGAAGATCGCAAAAGGTGATTCCATGACTCTGGGCCACTACAACTACATGCCAATTGCCAAGGATCTGAATTTTGATCATGTGACCCAGGGATGCTGCAATGGTCATAAGTAATTTTTTTTCTGTGCCTTGTAACATTGAATCGTCACTAAAAGAATGGTTGTAAGTCAATGATCACATGTACCATCCTTCACCTCACTTACCATAAAGACCAAGAGTTGACCTGCCTAGAAGCACCACATTCTGGAAAAATAGGTTACAAAAGGAAAAGTGACATGGAGTAAGTGCATAGTTAATATTCAAGATTACCTGCTCCCTCTTGTCCAAATTTATGGCAAAGTGCATCAAGTCACTTAATAAAATAACTTAGTCATATTGTTTTGACTATACGGGATGGGGGGGAGAGAGAAGAGAAGAATAAAGAAAAATAAAGAAAGAAAAATAGAAAAAAGATTTGCAAGCATCATAAAATTTGCTCTTACATCAAAATAACAGTGATTTAAATCTGCACATTAAATTACCTTATACTGAAAACTTACATTAAAGTGAATGAATATTAAAATTATGCTTCTATACAATAATCTGTATGACAATGTAACTCAAATTAGAATTTGTACATTGTAATGAATGAGTTGCTGTAATCTAAAACACTGAGCAAGTTTAACAAATATATTTTTTAAAATTATCGTTTTATCTTAGGTAAAATTCAACCTTTGTGCCAGTCATATAAGAAACAGACACTGTGCAGACCTAAAGCTATTTTAACAGAATCTTGCAAGTCATTCCCTCTTTTATCTTCATGAGGAGGGGGGTTGTCTGAAATATTTTCACGAGCTATTTTTCTTTACATAGTTTTAAGTTTCATTTACCTGATCATTTCCCTCTGAACTTCAAAGCCATCCTCTTTATTCACTTCACTTTGGATGTGATATGAGCCTTTTTATGTAATCGCAAAATGGATTCCACACTGAATTAAATTCTATATCAGATTTGTTTTTCGGGTAGGAAGTTAGTTTTGACATCAGTGAATACTCCCATAATTTAATTTGCCTTTCTTCCACAGAAGGGATGGTTTTAATTTCCAATGAGAAGTAGAAGAATCCTAGCAGCTGTTGCTATGTACAAAACCAGCACTGTATTATAAATTTTTAATTTAGCAATATTTAATTTAAAAATGGCAGCCTGAAAAGAGGAATTCACCTTTAAAATTTATTTCGCTTATACTGTATTTTCTATTATTGTTGAACTTTAATAACTTGCCACCAAAGGTGAAAAAATTATTCAAATGTATAATTGCTTTTTCAACTGTTTTTAGAAACTAAGTGGTCTATTTTCAAAATTAATACCAGGGTAATTTACCATCCATGAAACATCTTGTACCAATTTTCTCTAAGTGTAGTATTAACCATACATTTGAAAAATTTCTGTTGTTACCTCGATTGTTCTATTTAATTCTGTATCCATTAATCACATAGTCTTTGACCTGTTCACATTCTAAATTGTACTTCAGCAGCAACATATAAATAAGCCCCAGTAAATGACCCCAATCAGGGAAACCTGTTATTATTTCACCTTGTTTTTGTAATTGCTTCTGAACTATTCAACTTAGTGGCATATATTGAAACCAGTGAGTGATTCTGACCATCCTGACGTGTGAATCTCAGGAGACTGTGTCTTTGTCTTACAAGTGATCCACACTTAATGACCACTCATTCAGTGACAGTTTTAACTTATAATGGCACTTAACAAGTGACTAGTCCTCAAAATTCCAGCTGTCACAGCATCCCTGCACTCATATGATCACAATTTGGATAGTAAGCACCCAGCTTGCAATTACAACATTGTACTGTCCTATGTTCACATGGTCACCATTTGCAATCTCCTTTGCTACCTTCCTACAAGCAAAACACTGGGGAAGCTGGAAGGATGTTTCAGATAGCAACCATATGATGTCATCACTTAATCACCCACACTGATTCACTTAACAATAGCAAACAGGGAACTGCCATTGTTAAGCAACACTTAACAGTGTTGCTTAATGGGGGTCAGATGGGGATGGGGACCAATAGTCTCAAGCTCAACCCAGACAAGACCAAATGGCTCTGGACCCCTACTTCTCAGACCATCCAACATTTTCCATCGTTGGAAATAGACGGGGAGGTGTTGAACCCCTCTGAGAGGTTTTGCGATTTGGGAGTCATCCTGGATCCACAGCTGAAATTAGAAGAGCATTAGACGGCTGTGGCCAGGGCAAACTTTGCCCAGGTTCGCCTAGTGCACCAATTGCAACCCTTTCTAGGCCGAGAAGCATTACTCACAGTCACTCATGCCCTCATCACCTCATGGCTAGATTACTGCAATGTGCTCTACTTGGGGCTGCCCTTGAAAAGCATTCGGAAGCTCCAACTGGTCCAGAACGCGGCCGCGCGAGTAGTCATGGGTGTTTCTCGATACTTCGATGTCACACAACTCTTGCGTGGCCTGCACTGGCTCCCAGTAGGCTTCTGGGTTCAATTCAAGGTGATGGTTGTTACCTTTAAAGCGCTACATGGCATTGGACTGGGTTATCTCCGAGACTTCCTCCTGCCACCAATTGCCTCGCAGTGCCCCGTGAGGTTGCACAGGATGGGCTTCCTCCGGATACCATCAGCCAGGCAGTGTCGCCTGGTGACTCCATAGAGAAGGCCCTTTTCTGCAGTGGCCCCAGCCCTCTGGAACAGTCTACCTCTGGAGCTCCGGGGGTCCCAGACTTGAGACTCTAATCTGGCCAGATTAGTGTGACCCACTGAGTTTTAGTAATTTTAAAGGGATTTTAATGGTTTTTTAAAATGTTTTATACTGTTACATTAATGTTTTAATGTTTTATAATGTTATGTTTTACTACTGTTGTGAGCCGCCATCAGCATGCATGGTGCTCCTGGGAATAGGAAAACATTAAAAATAAGGAGCCGGAATAACCAGGGAAACTGCATGAAGTTACCACAGGTACTAGTATGAACTGCAATCTCAGGAATAACAGAGTGGCATTGGCAGTTTGGATAAAAGAATCAATTCTAGATGCAACAAGGCAAAATAATAATGTTTTTTTTTTTTAAAGTCTTTATTAAATATAAAAACATAAACAACATACAAAACATATATACAAAAGAAAACATGACAACACAATATATAAATCTATTGCTTGTCAGGCAATTCGTGGCCCCGTTTAACACTTCCCATGAGGTAAACTATAGTAACTCTTGTTTCTATAAATAAATCCTTCTTCACTGTTTGCATATATATACACCTACGTATACTTCCTATTTCCTCTACCTTCAATTTAACCAATCATATCTTTTTAGTTAATCTTATTTTCAATCCAACTATACCAAGCATTCCAGCTTTCATAATATACTGAAACCCCTTTGTCTTTTAGCAAAAGAGTTAACCTGTCAAGTTCTGCACAATCCAATATTTTCATTTGACTCTCTGTTGGTAAATTTGTATTTTTCCACTCTTGGGTGAAGAGGATCCTAGATGTGGTTATTATATGGACTATCAGATATGTCATTTTTTCCCTGTATTTTCCCAGTAGAATACCCAGCAGGAATGCCTCTAGCCTTAAATCCACATTTATACCTGTTATCCTCTTTAACCATTTTTTTATTTTACTCCAATATTGCTTTGCCCTCGGGCACATCCACCACATGTGGAAGAAGGTTCCCTGTTCTTCCCCGCACTTTCAACAATTTGGAGCTATGTTCGGGGATATCTTTGATAACCTGGCTCGGGAAAGATGCCACCTATGGAACATTTTTAAAAGGTTTTCTCTATACGACGTGGCCAACGTCATTTTATAGTTTCTACTCCAAATTAATTGCCATCTGTCGAGGTCGATCGTGTACCCAAAGTTCTTTACCCAGGTGATCATTGACTCCTTCACCACTTCATCCTCCATTTTTCGTTCTAAGAATAAGCTGTAGCTTTTCCTAATCAATTTATCTTCCGACTTTAAGATCACCAAATCCAATTCTTGCATCTCTTTTGCTATTCTGCAATTTTGTTTATCTTTCAGATACCTTGCTCTAATTTGTGCAAATGTCCACCATGTTGTCTCAAAGCCCTGATTTTTGAGTTCTTGCTCTGATTTCAATTCCCCCTCTTTGGTCAAAATTTCTTTATATGTCGGTTTCTTCTCTGGTTCCAGAACATTTGGGTACACGATTGCCTCAACAATTGACGTCCATATTGGCATTTTTCCATAAAATTTCCCCTTTAATTTATTCCATACATCATAGAGAGCCTTCCTAATTTTGTGTCTTATGAATAGCCCGCCAGGTCTTACTTTACCGTGCCACATGTAGGCGTGCCACCCAATTTGGAAATCGTGCCCTTCTAAAATGAGAGTTCTCTGATGCTTCAAGGTCATCCATTCCTTTAGCCAAGGTATTGTAGCTGCCTGATAACATAGGGACCAATCCGGAAGGCCAAATCCCCCTCTCTCTTTAACCTCCTGCAACAACTTTAGTTTTATTCCTTTTTTTCCCCCCTGCCAGATAAATTTACTCATTAATTTTTCCAAGTCCTTAAAATAATTTTTTGGTATCTGAATTGGTA
>JANHGC010005214.1:214417-225034 GCA_027560395.1 Boaedon fuliginosus | reverse complement strand
AAAATTCCCCTAAACTGCACAATGAGTAATGCACAATTGAATATACTTGCAAAGCATAGTGATACATAAGTAAAGCAGAATAATAAAGCATAAGGCACAATATAATTCCCATAAGGCACAGCAATAATATAGCAATATATCCCAACACTCTAGCAATCTAATGATGTTAGTCCTTCGACATAGTCCAAACAAAAAGCATAACAAGGAGTACTAACTGTATAGTCTAGGGGCCAGTTTCCAGTCTGTGGCTCCTTTTCCCATCTCCCAAAGTCATTCCCACGTACAATTAATCTGTCTAAAGCAGTATTTTACAGAATTGGCAACTGACTGAGGAATTCTGGGAGTTGAAGTCCACACATCTTGAAATCACACTATAACTGTAAGGGGCAACTGCATGTTCCTAGGGAAAAATGCAACTGTTCTAAGGACTTATCAACTGGTGGTGCTACATTAGGAACATCTTTTTCAAGTTCAAATCCAAAGCTCTGTCTAGCATTGATCGAATAATACTATTAAGACCTCCACCACAGTCAGAACAAACATATCAGGAAGAATCAAAGCATTTGGAGAATTGGTGGACCTTTGAGTCTTCTGTCGATAATGAGAACCTTCCCAGACCCGTTCTGGATCTTAGAGCCACACTGAGGAAGCCTGGATGGAATGTCTTTTTTCATTGCACTTGGAGGAGTTTTCCATTTCTGTCATGTGTTCATGGCTTGTCCTTCCTTACTCAACTCATGTATATAATGTTTCTTCCATAACCCAGTGGGATGACAGCACGATCTATAGGCATTGTCCAGCCTACTATTTCAAATAGTTTTCCCCAAGCCAATACTACACTCCTGCAATTTGGAATTCTCAAAGGCCAAATTGTGGGAAAGGAGGGATTCAAGAGAGTGTTGGATAGGAACGAATGCTTTAGCACATTTAAGAAGAAAGGATGGCAAGATTCACATTCATTGCCAATTAGAAGAAACAAAGTCTTTAAGTGATTTTTCCCCCCTATTGCACATTTAACTTTATTCCAGAGAAACAGCAAAACACCTATCTCTATTCCTGGATATCTTTCAAAATGATCTCATTAGCAGATGTATTTTTTCCCCAGAAATAACCTGTGACTATATGAAATGCTAAATAGAGCTTTTGTTAATGAAGAGAACACCATGATTTGCTCTTGCTCTCTGCCTTGCTATGTGAAACTTATAACAGTACCACTCTTTCAATCTAATATTTCTGGTGTAAAAAAAAAAAAGATTAACTTGGTGGGCAGGTTTTATTCTAAAATTTTAGCTGATAAAGGTAGCATAGAAGCTAGAAAATGCACACGCGACCATTGATAACTTCCATATGCTTAACATTCTCCTAATCTTTACCAATCACATTTCTCTAAAAAAAAAACAACCTCACAAAATATAATTTATAGATAACAATTTACAATTCATTGCTTAATGACTGTTCAGATTTGTGATGGATTCCTCCCCTGGGCTTCTTGTGACCTGTTTTCAGAATTACAATGGCCCACACATCCCCATGGTCATGTGATCACATTTGAGAAGCTTGGCAACTGACTCACTTTTACAGTCCTTTGCAGCATCAGCATCCTCTGATCAAGATTTGCAATTATTGCCTAAACCCAATGGAAAATACAGAGACAGGAATTAAAATTGGGGGAATTTTAAGACAATATTTTGTATTTACTTTAAACACATACAGTACATACATACCGTTAGTGATAGAGAATATCCCCCAAAGTAAGGGGGTGCACAGCGAAAGGATATGAGATTGGTAGCAATAATATAGGCAGCAGACACTTACACTGGTGTTGTAATAGTTTACTTTACAGTAAACAATATCTATATACAAGGTCTTCAGCAGTCACAATAAAGGTTGTCTTCTTACCAGTCCAGTCATACACGATTAGTCAGTCCAGTTCAGGTTGCCAATGCACAGCAGTAAAACCCATACCTCCCACTAATACAATAACAAGAGCAATAGATAGCAAACAGCTATAGAGAGAACTAAGCTAACATTACACTCTACTCTTATACTTTGCTGTATCCTGTAATTAGTTGCACGATGCAGAAACTTCTCTTAAAGTAACAAACATATTTTCTACCCAATTATAGTTAGGCCATACATCCAAAACCTAACACATACACACACAGAGGGAGAGAGAGAGAGAGACATACACACATAGGATATATTTGAGCCAGGGGGGACATAAGCATTGTGTTACTTTTTAATGGAAAGCAGTCAGAAGAACAATTTTTAAATTATGAGTTTTCTGAAATCTTTGCATCTCCAAACCCAGTCCCTGATCAAATTTGCTGCAAGTGTAAATTAATAGTAATCTAATTACAAGTGCCACAAAAATTTGAGGACAGACATATCATTTGCTGAATGCAATATGCTCTAACAAGACATTTTGCGTAAGTAAGTGCCAAGCAGTGGCTCACGGCTGAATCCCCAAGCTTTATATCATATATGGAGCTTCACAGAAGAGTTTGAACTGAGGAGAAGGCAAATTAAAGTCACTTGCCCCATCTTGCTTGAGTTGCAAACTATCCTGAATTATGCAATCTTCTTTGGATTCAGAGATATGTCATGCTGGAACACACTTTTCATGCAAAATTGAATACCTGAGGTGGTATTTATTTGTGGTGTTCACCTCAGCTGTGGTTTTAACTACTGTAGGCATGGACCAGGAGAAGGAGAATTAAACAGAAGGAATTGTTTATTTAAAGTGGGGACATTGCTCTGCAAATGATGGATGGAACAGGGTAGCTGCAAAGAACTCTACTGTGAGATAGTCATGAGATTCAGTAAGGAATATTTGCAGAAAATAATTGGCATAGCTCAATTCTTTTTAATGCCAAGAGACCATTCCGGAATCTTAGTTCAACTTCAAATGTTAAAGGACAAAAAAGCTTAGGGAAAATAAAATATTTATTTATCTCATATTCAACATTCTCTAGTGCCATAATTAAGGCTGGGGAAGGCTGCATTCTGTTCAATCATTTATTGACTTAATTAAAAGGATAGCCTTAATCCTCCTTCCTTGGAGCTCTGCTTTGAGTACAAATCACATTTAAAAACCATGAAATTGATAATAAACCTAAGACTCTGGTAAGATAATTTAAAGAGAAGTAGAAAATCATGCTTCTATCCTTCTACCGCATGATAATTGAATCAAGTCACAGCTCTTGAAGAATAGTACCTAAGGCTTTTAAGAGCTCTGACTTTATTATCAAAAAAACCAATGAAAATATATATTTAATAATCAGAAGCACACCAGATATATAGATATATGTGTATATGTGGAGTAGACTTCTGTTCACCTATGGTGGTGAAAATGGCCTATAATTTTCCTCTGCTTCCTACTTTTTCATCATACTCTCTATTTTCAAGACTCCTACTGTTTCCTTCCGGGAACAACTTTTGTCTACAATTTCCTTTATTTTAAAATCTATCTCCCACTTATGTTCAAAGTTTGCAAACTGGATGATGGAGAACATAATGCTCTGAAACCAGACCTGTAATTTGTACAGCAAAAGTGAAGTGTTGAGTCAATCTCCTTTGTAACATCCTACTTTGTCTATTACACAATAAAAGTCAGTTTAGAAAAGTAGAACGGTGTCATCTTCCCAGAGTTGGAGAAAAAATGAGCTTTTCATGCATCTCTGTGAAATAGAAAGAACTTATTGAAAGGAAACTTTTCTTGGTAGCAAGCAATCTAATTATGTGTTACTCATTTCTGTATGAGAAAAGAAGACAGATTTGCATATTTTTTGTTATGCGGATTTATTTGGGTCTTGAAGACTACATGGATGAAGTGCCCATAGAATTCACTGTAGGTTTTAGTGTTCTCTTGATACTTACTTAAATATATGCATCCCATTTGTGGAACATACTACCAACTTCACAATGTCCTCGAGTTTGCAAGATTGTAGGAATGTCTTCAAATAGCCACTCTTGTCTTCAAATGGCCACGCTTCACTTTTCCTTGACATTTCTGATCAGGAAAAGTGAGTTGTCAGTGAAGCCAACTAAGTTCTCTCTCCAAGATATTCAAAAGACTTTGAAACTACAGTTCAGAGATTTTGTTTATCTCCAATAGGAAAGGTAAGGAAAGAGTTCATTCACTTTAAATACTGTATGGGTGTTCTTAATTAAGCCACTGCTATTCCTTGCTGCTAAGGGGCCTTTTAGGGTTCAAGCTCTAGTTTTTATTCTTGAGAGCAAAGAGACATCAGAGAAAATCCTCAGGAAGTCTTCATGGGCTGGTTGGAGGAGCTGAATTTAACGAGTTTCCTTGACCAGGGAAGAGAGGCAGGGTATAAATCTAATAAAAATAAATAAATAAATAAACAACTAGCTCGGGGAACCAACCAACAACATCTACCACCTGAGCCACAAATACGCAGGCTCCACCATTTCTGGTTGTCTCAAGAGCTACGGGAGAAAACAAACTAAAATGGCTAGGAATTACTACAGGAGGACTATGTACAGAAGAGTTTGCCATCACTGTAGCACACATTTTGAATGATGCGCAGATCTATGCTGGGTTTCTTTGAGGACATCGCACCGTTTGGATATGGTCCAGGGCAACTGGAACTATAATTAGCATTTCCTGCCTGGGAAGAAGCGGATTCTGGCCTCAAAAGCTCATGTCACAATCAAGTCCATCTCTTCTCCAACTGCCATTCCTAATCAAGCCACCAAGATCCCCACTGAAGGCTAAAGCAATCACAGCAAACCCACCATCTAACTTCTAAATATAACCCTTTAAAGACAATTATCAGCCTAATCGACTCTTGGAAGATGAATTGGACTCCCTGGAGCTTGTCCTCCCTGAATTCCTCTGGGTACAACAGGGCTGCTAAGAGCCTAATTTCTCACCCAGTGCTGGTGTACCGCTAAAGAGTGGCAGATGAGTCAGCTGGAACAATTCTAGAGTGAGATAATTCTAGGTTGCTAAGTGAAGGTTGAAGAAGAGTGCAGGTTGCCTTGGTCTAGCTAACAAGTGCATCCCAAAGAAATATTGAAGGTACAACTGATGAATATGGGCTGGAATAAATCATTGAACAATCTCTATTGAGAACTAAGGTTACCCCGTCCAGTCGTGTCCGATGCCAGGGCATGATGCTCATCTCTGTTTCTTGGCCAAGGAGCCAGCATTGTCCAAAGGCAATTTCCATGGTCATGTAGCCAGCATGGCGATACGCCAAAAGCTCATGGAGCGCTGTGACCTTCTCATCAAGGTGGTGCCTATTCATCTACTTGCATTTGCATGCTTTCGAACTGCTGAGGTGGGCGGGAGCTGGAGCGAGTAACGGGAACACACCCCATCACACAGCACTCAGGGCTCAAACCTGGGCTATCAGCTTTCCGGTGTCTTTAGCCGCTGAGCCATCGTGACCCTAGAGCTACAGTAGAAGAAGCTCCCTGCCTCCACCCTCCTATTCTTCTGCAAGAACCTGAAGAACCTGGCTCTGCAGTTTGGTCTGGGGACCAAAGGGGAGAGTTCCCCCCTGGAGGTGGTTGCTAGATTGATGAGAGACTCCCCCTTTGCCCCGTCTTGCTCTTGGCTCTCCATCCATCCCTCTTTTGGCTTATCAGATTGACGTTATTCATTCCCATTTGCCATTGTTTATTTTATTGTTCTATGAGTCCACTTCTGTTCTGCTCGCACTCCTTTCCTTCTCTCCCTTTCTTTTGGAAGCCAGCTAGAGCAGCCCCACAGTGAGATAGGCAGCAATTGAATTTAGCAAATAAATAAATAACCTTGCTTATTCACTAGGCCTGTACCGATAACCGCCAACCACCCCACGGTAAGGAAGCAAATTGCCTTCTCACCATAGTGATAGTTGACACGCCGTGGTACTGATTTGCTGAGCGTCTCCACCAGCTGGGACCTCCTCTCCCTCTCTCCTCCCATTCGCCTTTTGGCTTTGGGTACAAACCCCTTGCAGCTGGAGCTCCTGAAGCATACAGTTCTCGGGTTCTTCTGGAGCTGTTGATAATCTCCCCTGGCCCATTGCCATCGGCTGAAGGCCGTTTGTAGAGCTGGCATGTTCAATGAGCTTTGTCTGCTTCAACTCCCTGAAGGGATGAGGCCAGTTCCTCAGAAGCCTGCAACCGATCTGATATTCCCTGGTAGGTCTGTGTGTAAGGGAAATTAAAACCTTTGCTTTCTCAGAAGTCCGGGCTTCTAAATCATTCCTGCAAATGTAAAGACTCCTCGCTTCCCCCTTCCCACCATACCCCAACCCAGCTTGCTTTTAATTGAAGGTTTCGGCTATGTACAGCTTCAGCAGCAGGGAACTGAGTTCACTAATAAGCTTATTGTCAAAGTAAACACCCGATCATGTTAAAAGCCATGCTGCTGTTCAGGCCTTTGTTTTCCTCAAACGAACTCGGGTGAGTTTTTGAGCTGCCATCAGAGATGGCACTCTGCAATGCCTCGTTCCCTTAAATTGGCATTCAAGCCAAGACAAAACCTCCCCAAAGGAAGGTTTAGGATAGCATCTCCCAAATGTCTATCTCTCCCCCACACTTCCACCTCTCGTTTGCTTGCTGAATTCTGGTGTCTTTAATACCCCCATTAGAGGGGAAAAGCCATTTGTAATTTTACCAAGTCAGCTTTCTCTTGTCCCAGGAAGCAGGGGGTGGAGTGGTGGATATTAACTGGTTGACTTTCTGCAGTTCTAGAGTTGTAAAAGTCCTCTCTATGGTTAAGCCACCAAAGATAGACAAGGGTTGGTTTTTTAAAAAACAAACAAACACCCTTCTCCTTATTTTTCTTCCCTTCCCACTTTTCTTTAAAACAAGGAAAATTGCAGCGAGAAGGAACCGTGTGTATGAATGGCTAAGATCGCACAAAATACCTGTTGACAGAAAAAAACTGGACTTCCGAAGCGAGGCTGGGTCTGACGTTTCGCTTTTCCTTTGGAAGCCTAGTGGAATGACCCTGGTCGGTTGGGCTACTCGGTGATTATTGTGGAACCCTGGAAAATGGGTTAATCCAGTAATCACATTACAAGTGTTGTGGAGGCCGCTTGGCTACGTGTCAGAAGAAGACGATAATAAGGGATGAAGTCAATGTTGTCCTCAAATCGGCTTTGTAATTTCTCAAGAGATTCCTTCCCGGCGAAAGTGCCTTCTCTCTCTTTCCACCCTTATTCTCCGAGCATCTGAGAGTTTAATTCAAATTTCCTTTGCTACTCTTCTGGAGGTGACTTTATTAGGCCAGATGATAGCGTGGTGGCTGTTGGTTTCCATTAGGTCTCTCTCTCTGTGACTCAGAAACTGGCCTGCCTGCCTGCATTTTTCTCCGTCTGCAAAAACAAAGCCTGGGAAGAAAACGGTCTTCTCTTGGTCTTTCCCCAAATTTGGATGACACCTAAGGAAGCCACACAGGGTCAGAGAAGAGAAGGTTGGGCCATGGAAGAGGACATCTTCACACACACTCCTCAAGTCACCAAAGCCAGCAAAGAAGGGTGAGGTTGTCTGGTACCATTTGGGTAGAGGTCATCCAAAACTTTGAAAAGGGGGCTTCCAAAATAAATATTATTTCCTCTCTCTTGGAACGCTAGGCAAGAAAGAGAGAAAAATGCAGGAGGCTGTTTCTGAATGGCCCTAATTGGAAAAGAGACACAACCAAGGGAAATATTTTGTGGGGGGGAAAGGGGCCGTGTTGGAGAAGTCGTCCTAGTAAAAGCAAGGAAACTTGCAACGATGCTGAAAAGTTTGAAAACGACAATAAAGGCTGCATTCTCTCATTGTTGTTTTTAATTGCAGAAAACTTGGGAGGGCAGAATCATTAGCGAGTCCGACCAATATTGACATGATCCAGATCCACCCGCGTATCCCCCAAGGATGGCTTTATGGAACGAGCAACCCAAACCATCTTGGGTCTCTCAAGCCAGCCTCCGAAGCCGGCCAGCAGGAGGGCAGACCATGCATGCCTCTTCCTTAAGAACCTATATTCATTATTTTTTAATCCTCTTCCAATTAAGCTTTATTAAACTTTAACTAGTTAAATATTTCATTCTCTATTGCAGTAATAAACTGTTGCTGACTCTTGTTATATTTGCCAGTGTTTAATATCCTGCTTAACAGTCTCTGATTGTTAGCCAAAAAAATATTTAATAACGGAAAAGAAAATCCGGTTCCTGTCTTTTAGCGCAAAACCAGCCGATTCAGCACATCCTTTGGGGACGAGGTGGGGGTTTGGTGTTAGGATTAGGTGGGATGGAAAGATCTAACCCCTTTCCCTGCTAACCGTCTCCGAGGAGAGGCAGAAATGTAGGCACGCGAACGTTTGGACAAATCTCTCGGTGGAAAACATTTGGTTAAATTGATCCAGAAGGGAAGTTAACTACTGAAAAGGAGAGAGCTCGTTTTGATCAGGCTATCTTTTTGATCAGATCATCTCCCTTCCCACAAAGTGTGTTGGCACAGTGTGGCACGGTGTGGCACAGGGATCCCTTTCCCAACCTTTTCCAAAGCACCAGAGGGCAAGACAAGAAACCACGAATGGAAACTCATCGAGGAGAGCAATTAACTTGGAACGAAGGAGAGACTTCCTGATGGTGAGGACAATGAACCAGGGGAACAGCTTGCCACCAGAACTTGTGGGCGCTCCATCACTGGAGGTTTTTAAGAAGGGACTGGAGAGCCGTCTCTCTGAAATGGTATAGGGTCTCCTGCTTGAGCGAGGGGCTGGACTAGGAGACCTCAAGGGTCCCTTCCAGCTCTATTCTGATTGAGTTCCACTTCCTCCAACTCTCAGTGAATTACTTCCTATTAAGAGGAGCGTTGGTGTAAAACATGGAATTGCTTGGACAAGAGATGTGCAGTTGAAACCTGCCTACAAGTAGTCCTTGATTTACTTGAATCCTGTCTACAAGTAGTCCTTGACTGGGGTGGGAACTTCCATTTCTAACTGACGAGGCCATTAAATGAGTTATACCTGACCTTTTTGGGCATGGTCATTAAACAAATTGTTATGTTTGTTAAGAGAACCACATGGTGGTTGTTATGCGAATCCAGATTCCCTCCCCACACCCACCCAACTGACTTTGCTCATTGAAGCCTCCTGGGAAGGAGATAAGTGATGCTCCTATGACCCTGGGACAATACGACCCTCCCAAATACCTGCCGATTCCTGATCCCCTGTATTTTGGTCACATGATCACGGGGATGCTGGGGCGGTCGTAAGCCTGAGGACCAGTCATAAGCCACTACTTTCAGTGCCTTTGTAACATCAAAGAGTTGTCGAACGAACGATCGTAAGTGGAGGGCAACCTATAGTCAAGACGCTGCCCTGAGGGTTTGGGTGCAGGGATTGCACCATCAACCCATCTCAACTTTATTATTCTTGGAACGAATAAATAGATAATCAAAAATGTGATGATTCTCCCTGGTCAATTGTGCACGCTGATTAGGAGCACTTAGGTGGACAGATTCCCCCAAGTGCTCCTTTGACATCTATCCAAGGGTTTTCAGTTCCATCGTTGGCTGAAAAATGACACCAGACTGCAAGTACAGAATCCCTTGGAAATTGTAGTGTGTGTGTGTGTGTGTGTGTGTGTGTGTGTGTAATATTTTATGGGACTGCCATCTTCCTTCCTTCCTTCCAAAGACATGACATCCTTGCTAAATATTTAAGATCATTTTGATTTTAAGTGTTAAAAGGATGGAAAGCGACATTCTTCAAAGAAGAGAGGAAGAAAAAGAAGGGAGAAGGAACAAGGAAATAAATTGCACCCAAACTCACCCTAAAATAATTATGGGGAGGTACTATGTACATTAACTCCATGAGAACACAGACACAACACACAAAAACATGCTCAAGAATATGTAAGAATAAAAATACTAAAAAATGCCAGAAAATTGTAGCGACCAAAATACAATTTTTTTGTTAATTTTTTTTGTTTAGAGTTTAACAGTGGCGCTTCCCACATTGATGTGACATATGTGCTCTCTGACATGGCTTTTTCTCCCACTTGGGGAACCCCTCGGGCACGTTTACAAGGGCCTGCATGTTCTTGGAACACGTAAAACCATTGCCCATCCCTGGCCACAAAGCCATACCCTGCTGAAGCCACATTTCTGAATGAGCCTGGCCTGCATTTTGGATATTGAAACTATTCTGCATTTTGGGAGGATGGGATGGAGATGGTCTCGTCAAAGTTGGGTCTATAGAACTCAAGGTTTGAGCAAGTGTATCAACGTCTTCTCACAAGCAGACGACAAAACCTCCCTCTGTAGGACCCTTTGGCTGACTTTGAATACTCTTATTGAATTATTGACTGCCTGGATTCCCTTAATGAACTAACCAGCTTTGCTGAGGGTAAGAGAGAAAAGGCTGGCCTGCCCATCATCAGTCCTGTGCTTGTTTGTCTGCTTTTGCTCGCCAGGCTGATGTATCGCATCTAAATTGGAAGGATCTCCTTTCAAGGCATTGGCTCCAAAGCTTCCAAAACATCGACCAGAATGGCCACTGGAGGCTTGGGGAATTGTAAATACTCTATGCAGCAAGGGGTCTTCAAACTTGGTAAAATTAAGATTGGTGGACTTCAACTCCCAGAATCCCCGAGTTAACATGACTGG
>JANHGC010005214.1:167373-178626 GCA_027560395.1 Boaedon fuliginosus | reverse complement strand
TAGATAGATAGATAGATGGATGGATGGATGGATGGATGGATGGATGGATGGATGGATGGATGGATGGATGGATGGATAGAGATAGATAGAGATAGATAGAGATAGAGATAGAAAGAGATAGATGAAAGAGATAGAGATAGATGGATGGATGGATGGATGGATGGATGGATGGATAGATAGATAGAGATAGATAGAGATAGAAAGAGATAGAAAGAGATAGATGAAAGAGATAGAGATAGATGGAGACAGATAGATAGATAGATAGATAGATAGAGAGAGAGAGAGAGAGAGAGAGAGAGAGAGATAAGAGAGAGGGAGAGAGAGAGATGGACTCTGAAGGGGGATAAGTTGCTCTGTCCTATTTTTCCTTTAGCATATGGTTGGA
The DNA here is from genome assembly GCA_027560395.1 of Boaedon fuliginosus. Classification (NCBI taxonomy): domain Eukaryota; kingdom Metazoa; phylum Chordata; class Lepidosauria; order Squamata; family Lamprophiidae; genus Boaedon; species Boaedon fuliginosus. Next base: position 178,241 of record JANHGC010005214.1, on the reverse strand, counting down.
GGTGGCTGTGCTTATTTCCCAAACTCAAACATCCACAGCTCTGCAATTCTTGTGCCGAAAGGAAGGGAAGGAGATATTTTGGGTTGCGTTGAATGTCACGTCATTCTCTCTGCTCTGAGAAAAGAGCTGCTCGGAATTGGAGCCGTTAAGAATTGGAGTCGTCCCCATTTTTTCCTCCCTCTTCTTCTGTAGAAGCAACTTTTCATTTTTAATGCCGTCATCTTCCACGGAGGGCGGGGCGGGGTATTTTATTTTCTCTCTCGAGGACGGGTCTAGAGGTGGCTGGGGGAAAAAACCCGTCCCCTCGGCATTGATCAGTTATCTGGTGGGGGGAAAGAGCAACCAGCTCCCTGGTTCACAAGGGCTGGTTAACCGAACTAACCGAAAACCAGTGCTGAAGAATTTGGTAACTTTATCCTGCCAATGAATCTTGGGAAAGAAGGACTCTGCGAGAATGTGGCTGTTCCTTGCTTAGTTGGGTAGTAGGACCGCCTGGAGTCCCATGGGATTGGGCGTCTTATAAATTTAATTAAGTAATAATAAATAATTATAATAGTAAGATCATAACAAATTATTATAATAGTAAATAGTTATAATAGTAAGAGTCTGGGAACTGGTTTCCCTTCTTCCTGGTCCTTACTCAATGCCTGATTAGAGCACTCTAGTCTTGTCCCTTTTGATGGCCACCACTACCCCCATTCTTCCCCATCCATGGCTAGCTCTTAGTAGTCACGCTTGCCAATGGCAGCCACAACTTGACATGTTAGGAGAAGATGACAACCAAACACCTTGGCAATGGATGGAGTGGAGATAGCCATTGACCCTACTGTAGATATCCATGGTGAAGGATCATTTCTCCCGAGTCAAGTAGCCTTTTGGTGGCTTTAGGAAAGCGCTTGGTTCTGGTTTTGCTAAACAGAATAACAGAGATGGAAGGGAGCTCGGAGGTCTTCTGGTCCAACCCCTTGCTCCGGCAGGAGACCCTGTATCATTCCAGACACATATTTTTCCCATTTTTTCTTAAAATCTTCCTGTGTTGGAGCATTCACAACTTCTGGAAGCAAGTCATTACACTGATGAGTTATTATAACCATCCGGAAATTTCTCCTTTAGTTCTAGGTTGCTTCTCTCCTTGGTTAGTTTCCATCCTTTGCATCTCGTCCTGCCTTCAGGTGCTTTGGAGAATAGGTGGACCCCTCTTCTTTTTGGCAGCCCCTTAAGATATTGGAACACTGCCACCATGTCACCCCCAGTCCTTCTTTTCATTAAACTAGACCTACCCAATTCCAGCAGTAAAACTTTCACCGAATCCTCAGCCTTCCTGACAGGTTATTGCCTTCCTGTGGTTTTTATGCAAACGGTCCAGATGTTTTAGTGGTGACCAAATTGAACAGGTCATCTATTCTATTCAACCTGATAATGGATTCTTTGGAATATTTTCGGGGTCAACGACAACCAGCTGATCTGTTAACTAGGATCACTGTTTCCCTAAAGATGCAATGGTAGCTTCCTTTCAAATGCTGAAAACAAGTTTAGTCATCTTTAAAACAAAACCCCCCAAAAAGAGAAAGGATTTGAATAATATCGCCAGGAGCAACCCTAGGGAGTTAATTTGGCGAGTCTTGTTTTGAGCGGCACGCGCGGTTATTCAATAAGCCTTGGCCTTTTTCGGATCCTCTCGTGGCCAGTCTCCTTTCCTCGCCCGACATTCAATACCCCAACGAGAAGAATTATGAATAGGAGATGTCTTCCCCCTCCCTCCCTCCCTCCCGAGGAGGAATTGTCAAAAATATCCCGGCGATAACAGATCACAATGAAAACATAGGTTCTCCCTCGTCAACGGCCGTGGAACAGCCCGTTCCTTGTCCCAATTAAAATCGTGCCACAAAAGGCCTCCGTTGACGCTTGGGAGGTTCAGATCCTTCTCTCTGCTGTGCTAATCAGAAGCGAGAGGTTTGCTCTCTGCTCTTGGAGTCTTTATCTTGCCTGCAGCCATTTGGGGCTGAAATGCTAGTCGCCAAAGACGATGTTGATCTGGACGATGGGTATCAGAGTGGATATCGCTAAAATAATTTTTAAAAAGGGGGAAATTGTGTTTTCTGTTGAGAAAATGGGTGGGTGGATGAATGGATGGACTAAAATAAAATAGGACTTCTGCCTCTCGCATTTTCACACCGGGGAAGGATTTAGGCTTCGAAAGGAAAGAGGTCCCTGTTCGATTTCCTTCTGGGGTTGCTCTTTGGGTCTTCTGTCCTTCTTGTAGTTTCCATTCTGCATGGCTTGTAACCTGGGGATGCTTTTCAAAGGTAGAGTGGTTCTTTCTGGGGTAGTCCTCCTTATCTGTGACCAACTGGGTCATTTGTTTAGAAGTCAAACCAAGCTAGAATAAGAACAACATCATCAAACATGTAGGTTCGATGTCCATTTACTTCATATTGGTGGTGGCAGAGATCTCCCAACCTGTCCTGAGATCCCGACCTCGGTGTCTTGAATGTTGGCCCAGGAAGCAGTAGGACCTTGGCACAATACACACCACTCCACCTAGGGCTACTTTATTGGCTATTGATCTCCAGGTCTTGGGAAAAGTTAACCTCATTTTGATATCTCTTCCTCCTTAAAATTCAGGGTGTTGGGCAACTGGCTCATATTTATGACGGTTGTGGTGTCCGAGGGGGTCCTGATCCCCTGTGAGGACCTCCTGACAAGCCAAAGTCAACGGGGGAAGCCAGATTCCCTTCGCAACCCTGCGACTCACTCAACAACTGCAGGGATTCACTGGCCAGAAAGATCGTAAAATGGGGTAAAAAAGCAAAACTCACTTCACCAACATAACAGCGGAAATGTTGGGCTCCATAGTGGTCATCACATGAGGACTCCCCATAGTGATAAAACCTATTTTCAACAGACAAAAACAAACCAGTGTCCAGTAGACAGTTGCCCAAGAGACTGGGTTTCATTGCTTTATTTCGGAATGCCCTCTGGTTTTGGCTTCCAGATTTTGATCTAAGCAGGGTGCGGGGAGAAGCCCAGGCACCGTTGCTTCAGATCAGAAGACAGGAGCATAATATAAACCACAGAGAAGGGGAAAATGTGAACAATGGAGCATCAGGGTAGGATTGGAAAGCCGATGTCTAGACATGTGCTTGTTACTGAACGGGCGTTGGCATCGTCATGCATTAAGCAAGATGCCCAAGGATTCATCCTGGTTTTCGTTTTGCTGTTTTGTTTTATTTTCCAGGATTCTCTTCCTTGCGCTGGAGCGAAAAATACATTTTCTACTCCACGGCAACCTAGCCTTATAGATATTTCTCTTGCCTTCCAGAAGCACTAGCCAGTGCTGGCCTGTATTTCTTCTTGTTGTTGTTGTTGTTGATGTTGTTCTTCGTGAACAGAGAAGCATGGCGATCTCTGCCTCACAATGGGAGGAAGAGAGAGAGAGAGAGAAATAGAAAGGAATAGAGAGAAAAAGAAAGAAAGATTTTAAAAAGGGGGGAAAGGAAAAATATGTGGCTTGCCTCTTTTGGCTTCAGAGGCTACGTTAATGGGAATCTGGTCGCTTTGGAAAAATATTGTGCGGCCGCGTTACTCGGCTGCTCTTAAGCCGAAGCGAAGCCGAAGCCGATCGGCTGGTTCGCACGCTGGCCCCTGTCTCTCCCCCTCCCATCCACCCCTGTAAAGAAAAACAAGCCATTTCTGCATTACAGATAATCTGGCCGCTGCGAACTGAGCAACGATTTGGGGGGAAGCGAATAAAAGGCTTGCAAAAAAAAAAAAAGGAAAAGGAAAAGAAAGGAAGATGGAAAAGAAGAAGAAGAAGGGGAAGAAAAGGCACCCTGGTTTGGATTTGGATGGAAGAGAGAATTGCACAGAGCTATGACTCAGAGATGCGGTGTCCAGCTCTGCAGTGGAAAAAAAGCAGCGTTTGGGACCAGAAAACCTTTCAAGAACGGCTTCTTCGTCCCCGGGATTCCAGCCAGGAGTGGCACCCTGGGCGCGGGGTCTGTCGTGGAGCCAGGCCGGCCACCTCCTCTCTAGGAGCAGAGCTTGGCCACCTTGGAGGATTCCTGCTGGGGCATTTTGCAAGAGGCAGAAAGCGGGGAAGGACAGGGGAAGCCAAAGGAATGAGAGAAGAAAAGGAAAAGGAGATGCACAATTAAATCAGACACTGATTATTCTCTTCTCTCTCCCTTTTATTTTTATTTTTTAAATGTTTTTTCTCCTTACAAAACCTCTTGGAATTCCAATCCATCCGTGCGTTGCTCCATATGTGGCCTTTTGCCCCTTAATTCTTTCGTCAACTCCACCCTTAATTATGATTTCAGTTCCACCCAACCCAGTCGGTTCTTCTTCCTCCTGATCTCCTCTTCCGTCTCAAAGGTGCTTTTTTTTTTACAAGACTTCCTTCATTCGTTTCTTGAAGACCTTTCGCTTCTCATCCAAGGAGCTTCTTCCGCTCTGACGGAATGAATCCTTCTGCTCTCCAACCATTCAGTCAGAACGGAAGAAGCTCCTTGGCTGAGAAGTGAAAGGTCTTCAAAGAAAAAAAATACCCCAAGAAAGTTGAAAAGCACATTTGGGACAACCATGACCTGGATAGTCATGGTTGTCCCAAAGAGACAACCATGAGAACTTCCATAGAGATGCTTCTTTCTTCTGTTTATTTCGGGATTTAATTCTCATTCGTTTCATCCATAGGACTAAAACCAGCCTCCACGTAATTATTTCATAGGGGTCATTCAGGTTGTTAAAAAGACACACTCCGTCATTCTAATCCCTTCTTGTTTTAAATACACACACACACACACACACACGGCAGGAGCCAGCTCCCATTGTATTTAGCTTCTCCTAGTAGAGCCAGCTCTTTGAAGTTGTTCATCACAAATTGGGCAGAAGTTGTATCTTGGGTCTAGCCATGTTTGCCTCTTTTGACATGTATTCATTCTGCTCAATAGGCCACATGTTATCCATGACTATTGACCAACGTCGGTCGGTCTTCCAGTGTTTGCACCCGTTTGCTCATCTTAGTAAACGTTCCATCGTGGCGTACAAATTTTCCCAATTTTTCATCATTTATGGATAAGTTGTGGTTACTCGCTCCATTATCCCCATCAAATACAACTCTTTCGGTCTTCCATACATTAATGTTCAGGTCTGTAACTTCACCGCATCAGGAAGTCTTAACGTTTTTGCGGGTGTGTGTGTGTGTGTGTTTGCAAATCCTTCAAGTTTTCAGCCTGCGACATGACATCATCTATACAATACCACATGGCCATTCACGTTCCTAAGAAATATATTGACTATTTATGGCAGACTGATAGTTGGGTTACAAAGCCAACTTTATTCTTTTAGGTGTTCCCTCTTGTAGTAGTGGTGTTTAATTTGTAAGCTACCGCGAGAGTAGTGTAGTATGAAAATCCTTATTTGTACATGAATAACACAAACCAAATTGTTGGCCTTTGCTCCATTTGTTGGATTCACACACAGTGTTGAGCCATTGTGGCTGTCTATTCAGAACAGGGCCTGCCCAGTACTGAAGACCACCAACTTTGAGTTTTGAAATGGAACTGGCCCTCAAACTCTTGCCTTCTTAGACCAACCAGCTGACCTCCCAGATTGGTAATTGGTGCAAAATAAGGGAAGATTCTCATAATTGTAATAAAAGAGAAAGATAGGCTGTTTAAAGAATAGAAACTGGAGTTTCTCAATGAGCTGGTACTTCGAGTGACAACAGGGCTTTTCAGGAAGATGTCTTAATTTCCCCCTCTCAAAGATATCTGAAGGGGGAAAAAGAGAAGGGTTTTGTGGGCACTGGAGCAGCCACGACTGCAATGAAGTGTGTGTGTGTGTGTGTGTGTGTGTGTTGGCAGCTGGCTGTCCAGCCCGTAACAAGCCACTGGTCAATTGGTATTCAGAGGATGGAGCTGGGCAACAGAAGTGTCTGGTTACTTTGCTACAAGCTGTTGCAAGAACACAGAAGGAAAACAGAAGGAAGGTTGAGTCGGGCCCAACGTGAAGGACCGATCTGAAAGGCAGATCCAGCAACATCAGAGCTGGGGAGTGGGGAGGGGAGAGAGGAAAACCCGTTCACCCAGTAGGACTTCAAGGATACTTCAAGGCGAGGCTGGAAGGTCACTTCTTTGGTCCCTGAATGGCTTGTCCATCATTGAGGTGTTCAAGAAGGGATTGGACAGCTCTTTGTAAGGAATGGCACTTTAGGAACTCCTGCCATGGGGAGAGGGTTGAACTGGAAGACCTTCAAGGTCCCTTCCCACCCCATGATTCTATGTTCTGGCACGCCGAAGAAGTAGCCCTAGGTCTCTCCATGTCCAGGGTCCAGATGGTGCATTGTGACCATCACACAGCTCCAACGAACCCGTCTGGGCAGAAGGGGAAAGAGAGCTTAAGGGAGAAGCCAAACTTCGCCGGCAGAATAAAAATATACCGAGGAAAGTCCTAGAGGATTGCTAACAAAACCTTGCTCATTTATTTATTTTGTTTAAAACCCCTCCTTGTTTTTTCCTTAGCTATCCCCCAGGGGCAGAAAATGAGTTGACCTACTTCCGGATTCTAGAGCTGTGTTTCTCACCCTTAAGATGTGGGGGCTTCAACGCCCAGAATTCCCAAGCTAGGAACACTGTCCTAGAGGGTGGGGTCACACACACACACACACACCCTCCAGAATGACACTGATGAGCATTCTGGGCTGCTGGAGGGGTAGAGGCTCACCCCCCCCCTTTTCTCTCTCTCTCCAACTGGCCCGTCTCTCCCAGCCCGTTTCCTCCCGCGTACCGAAAAAGTTCGCTGCCTCCCCAACTTCCACATACGGCAGGCAGTTTGACATTTATAAACATCAGACAGTCCCAGAGAATCAATAGAGTTTAATAACCGGCGAGCAGAGCAGAGAGAGACACATCAAAATGACATTGGCCTGTTCAGTAAATGTTATTCTAAATCATACTCGCTGGAGTTTTATTACATTAAGCATAGAGCATGGGAGCTGGGGAAACGGATGCCATCAAAGGCCATTTTGCTCATAACGGTGATTGGCAGCTTGGCGGAGGGGCCCCACCTGTTTCACACCCCCTCCCCCAATCAAAGAGAGAGGGAGGGAGAGAAGGAGGGAGGGAGAGAGAGAGAGAGACCACTATTTGCTTCCACCATGTTAGGAGAATCAACATTGCGCAATGTTGAGCTTCAGAGCATCAGCTTGGGTTTACGTCAAGAAAATGGGAGGATTAGACTTGTCGATGTCCTCCATTTTTTAAATCAAATATTTAAAACTTATTTTTGATGGAATCGGACAGCCTTTTCTGGACCAACCTTATGTTTATCTATATTAATTAATTTTGACATCATAGAACAATAGATAAAGATCCCAGGGTTGTAGAGAGTTCATTAAAATTGCCTGTTGTATATATTTTTTCTCCCATTGGAAATTTCATTAGCAAGAACTTCCTCCCTCCCTCCTTCTTTCCTTCCTTCCTTTCTTTCTTTCATTTCTCTTTCCTTCCTTCCTTCCTCTCTTAATGTCCTTAACGTGTAGCTTCATCTATAAAGTTCTTACTAAACAAACTTCATTTTTTCTGTACTTTTTCTTTTCCAAGTAATATATTTTCCCCCAGCTTTTATTTGAAATGCCAACTTCCTTTTACAAATCTCCTGGCCCTCTCTACCTTATCAATATTTACATTACGTTAATTTGCTTATATTACATTAAATTAAAAAAAACTTCCAATGTTTTACAGTTGCCACCCACATATACTCTTCTGCGAGTACAGCCTGTCTGTCCCCTTTTAACCCTGATGCTAGAAACTCTTGAGCTAAAGCATAATCTCATTCTAAAGATTGGATTCCATCCATAGAAGTCAAAATGTGATTTAGGTTTACACTAGCATTTGGGGGCAGGGGATGTTTTTATAGTTGATGGTCACTCTTAACATATTTCTCTGGGGATGGAGGGGTTTACAATATGAATAGAGGTCTATCAAGCTCTATAGGTGGGACTTTGCTTGGGGAAAATGTCAGGAAAACAAACCATCATGGTTTTAAAACTCCGGTGAGGTGGAGTGTAAATCAGGAGGTGGTTTCCCAGGAGGGAAGGAGGGAATTCCAGAAGAGGAAGAGGCAACTCAGTCCAGATAAGTTGTGTGAGAGGATGAAGATAGTCACTCCTTAGTAGTTCTCAGAGTATATTGTTGTTGGGATACAGTATTTCTGTCTTATCCATGTTACCTTATATCCTGTTTGGCAAGAAGTGATGATCCATTGATTTAGGATATTTTGACAATGGTAGATGCGGATAGGAGAGTTTTCAGTCTGGCAAGATTCCGTCTATCGGTGTGAAAGCCATCAAGATCTCAGCTTCAAAGATTCACAATGTGTCTTTCTTGGTTTGGGGCCTGGCACATGGTGACCGAGGTATTCTGGGACTTGAAGTCGGTACACAGTGGCTGATGAATTCTGGGAGTTGAAGTCCACCCATGATTTGATGGAATGGAGGGAGAAGGTGGATTCCCAGAAGGGAATTTCAGAGGAGGAAGAGGCAACTCTGAGGGACTGTCTCTTGCCGGTCACATTTACCCAACCCACCAGAGCCGAGAGACAAGGGATGTTGCGGGTCCCGTCCCCGAGAGAAATAGAGTGAAGACGGCTCCTCTGTAGTAATTCCCAGAGTATATTGTAGATGCAGGTAGTAAAGGTTTCACACTGGCAAGATTCTGTCTGTAAGTGTGGAACAACAAAGAACTCAGCTGTGATGTTTTTGGGTTGTTTGTTTGTTTCTTTGTGTGTTTGTCTGGGGCCTGTCATCCATAGTCCAAAAAGGCCACCCAAAGGTGATGTAGAATTATGAGTTGCTAACTGGCCCAACCGTGATGGTGCCATAACTTCTGGTGGGAATCCAAGCACTGCAGTTCCCCAGCGACGGTTCGACACGAGTAGCGTGTATGCAAAATCAACCCGGGGTGGCTTCGCCAGGAAACCTGGGCTGTCAAATAAACCCGAGTTAAGCGTGATGGGTACGAGCGCAGGCAGCATTTCAGTCCCAATATTAGCCGAGAGTAAATATTTACTGAAGGCTCCACCTCTTCTCTTAGCGACAGTTGCTGCACCATTTCAGGAGAGACATTTATTTTTTTTTATTTTTTTTGCTTGGAAAATGAGAAAAGCAATCTTCTTCCCGGCAAAGGTGCCTTGGAAAGCAAACACTTGCCAAAGGAAAATGGAGTTCAGCCTGTGTCGTGCGATGCGGGTGTGAGAAATCCGCAGAGGGAGAGAGAGAGAGAATCTGAATATTGCGGGCGAGCGTTCTAGGGCGCTCTTGATCTCTGGATTACATCTAGTCACGTTCTCTCCCCCTTGCTCCTTCCCCCTGCCCAGATTTTCCAGAGCTTCGAGTTTTCAGGGGTCCCCAACTCCCAATCGGTGGTGGGCGGTTCCCGGGCCACGGCATGCTAGAAATTGGGCCCCGCAGACAAGCAAAGGCCCACCTGCAGGGTGTAGGCAGCAAGTGGCCCTCATCCAGTCCGGGGGGAAACCTCTCTCTGTGGAACCGGTCCCTGGGGCCCAAAGGTTTGGTGGCCACTGTTCTAGTCCATCCAGTTCTTCTGGAAACACCAGTATATTTGTAGTTCAGGGTTGAACTGTGCAAAGTCCTTGGTGTTCTCTGAGCTTGGCTGTTTTCTTGCAGTCGTTTCATTACCCAACTAGGGAACGCTGTCCGTGTTGAGATTATAGCACTGGTGACGTTACCTAGTTAGGTAATGAAACATCTGCAAAAAAAAAAAACCCAACCACTAAGAGAGCCCCAAGATCCCCACTCTTCTGAAAAGATCCTGAATTAGATCAGAGCCCAACAGATATCCTCTTGCTTCTCTGTTCCTACAGCGGCAGTAATCAAACATCGGTTTTGCTGTAGGTCGCAAGCTTTTTGCTATTGACATCGGCAAGGACTTGTGTAGAGGCGGAGCTCTCGCCTCACAATTAGGAGGCTGGGAGTTCGATCCTAGGTAGAGGCACAATGGGAATATATCTGCTGAATAAAACTCCACATTGGCAACAGGAAGGGCATCTGGCCATTAAAACACTTGGCTAACTATATTCAGTTGTCCAGATTCCACCCCGCAGGGGATTATAGGGTCGTTAAAAGATGATGATGATCTACAAGGACTTTTCTCTTTGTTGTAATTATGTCATACTTATCCTGACTCTTCAGTGAAGAGCTTGAGAAAGTATTTACATTTCTTCTTTGTTTTCTTCTAAACTCACACCCACCTTGCAAGATCAGAGAGGTTGAAAAATGCTAACCCTTTCTAAACTTGTTCAGCAAAGCTCCGTCTAATGCCCATGGTCATCGGAGGCAGGGAGGGTTATGTTCAGAAAAGCCCACTGTTCTATCATCAGGAGAAGCTGTAGGCTCCTACCTAGGCCAGGGGTCTCCAGACTTGACAGCTTTGAGACTCGTGGGCTTCAACTCCCAGAATTCCTCCTCCAGTCATGTTAGCTCAGGAATTCTGGGAGTTGAAGGGCCACAAGTCTTAAACCTGCCCAGTTTGAAGACCCTTGACCTAGGTAGACTCTCTGTGCTTTGCTTGCTCTTATGCAGTTCAGGTGAAGCCAATGGGACCACCAGCCACAGCACCCTAGAACATAGGATGGTGCCTTCTTCATGGAGAACCCATCAAATCATCTTCTCTGATAGTAGCAACACTCAATGCTTTCCGTCAGGGAGTTTTGCCAGCCCTACCTAGAAATGTTGACCTGAACAACACGCCTTCTAGAACCACGGCTCCTACGCCTTTCTTCCACCCATGGAGGAAAGTGTGCGGCTTTACTGGAGCTGTGCACTTCCAAGGCTCCGCGGGGGATGC
>JANHGC010005214.1:0-11441 GCA_027560395.1 Boaedon fuliginosus | reverse complement strand
ATTAGGTATGCTCAAAAATAATGCTATTACTATTAGAAGGATGTAGCAAATATTGAATAATTGAAAAATGAAGGATTATGTTCTGATACAGTTATGTATAACATTAGACCACGTAAGTTTGATTAATGTAGTAATTTTTATTTGCACTATTACTTTTGTATCAAAATGAATGACACTCAGACACCACATTGTTCACGAAATGATATTGATGTATGTTTAAAAATAAAAAAAACTTTAAAAAAAACCAAGTTTTTTTAAAAAGCCTAATAGTTTTCAAAACTAAAGCACTAATTAAATGCTTTAATCAATATGAAAAATTGTCTTGCAAAGTTTAAACAGGCCTCAGTAATTGGAAAGTAAGTGTGTGTGTGGGGGGGGGGAATAAACTGTTACTCTGCTTCTATTGGATTTGATTAGTTACCTGAACCAGTCACATTCTCCACTGATTTAGCATGAATTATCCTTAGTTATTGTAGATGGGTCTGATGGAACAGGAATAACAGAGTTTGGAATGGACCTTGGAGGTCTTCTAGTCCAACCCCTTGCTCAGGCAGGAATCTAATACAGGCGAAAGAATTAGGCAGAGTATTGCCTGTGGCCATAAACAAACAAATAAAAAACCCATGATAGCCTTCAAAGATCACACAGCATCTTGTCTCCTTCCCCCATTCCTCCTTTGAATACCTTGATTTTTCTTTTCCTTTTTTTAAAATACATTTTTATTAAACACCAGCTGATTATCCAGCCTTGCTCAGGTTTTTTTTTTAAAGAAGTATAATTTTTGTGGCTGGGGCTGAGTAGGAAGTGGCTTGAAAATGTGATTGGTGGTAATAGTAACCCCAGGTGGTTTCTCCCTCTTCATCTTCATCCCCTCCTCCTCTTCATCTCCCTCTAGTTCATGATGTTCTTTTCCCTCCTTCTTCGCTCCAATCTCCTCCTCCCCCTCCTGTTGATTGTGTTGTTTTCCCTCCTCCTTCTGCTGCTCTTCTTGCTCCATTTCTTCCCACCTCCTCCTCCTCTTCATCATTGTCTTGCCCCTCCCTCTCTTCTTCTCTCCTTCTTCTTCATCTCTTCATCATGTTCTTTCCCCTCCTCCTTTTACCCCCTCCTCCTCTTCTTCTTCTTGTTCTTCCCCCTTCTACCCCTTTTCTTTCTCTCCTTCGCTCCTTCTCTTCGTACTGCTGTTCATTGTTTTCTTGCCCCTCCCCCTCCCCCTCTTCTTTCCTCCTGCTGCTCCTTGTCCTCCTCTTAATTATCTTCTTCACCCTCACCCTCCCACCTTTCTCCTCTTCTTGCCTCCTCCTTCTCTTGCTCTTCATCGTCTTTTTCTCCCTCCCCCTCCTCCTCATGCGAATGTTAGGTATGGAAGTGAGTGGGCAGAGTGTGTAAAAGGGGGGGGGGACTTAACAACTTCTTGCTTAGCCATGGAAATGTTGGGCTCAATGGTGGTCATAAGTCTAGGACTGCCTATACAGCAGCTCTGTTGCAACATCCCCATGGTCACATGATCGAAATTGATATGACCCATATTTCTGATGGGTGTCATGTCCCGTGATACAATTTCATGACCTTCTGACCAGCAAAATCAATGGGGGAAGCCAGATTCACTTCGCAACCATGTCCCTAACAACGGCACTGACTTAATGACCATAGCGAAAAAGGGTCATCAAATGGGTTCAAAATTCACCGAACAAATGTTTGGCTGAGCCACAGAAATGTTGGGCTCAATTGGGCTTGTAAGCCAAGTAACTAACTTCACAATGGCAAGGATTCGCTTTATTGACTGTTACAAGGAAAGTCATAAAACAGGAGCAAAACTTAATAACTTAACAACAAGAGGTAAGGTATGTATATGCCAAGTTTGGGAAAAAGGAAAGGAACAAAGGAAGTACCTATCACTTGTTTCTCTGCCATTTCTGTTTTTTTTCCTAGTCTCCTATGTATGAAAAGGAGTTTTGCATGAACAATGTTTATGTTTCAGAAAAGAACTGGAAGGCAAGTTTCTAAGAGTTAACCAGTGATACATGCTCCGCTAAAGAGTTGGCAGCTTTAGACTGTTCTCCATAGCAATGGTAATGTAGTGATTTTGAACGTTCCTTAGTAATTCAGATTATAGAATTTGGCCTTAGGTTTCCGAACACTCTCTATGCTTTGCACATACCAGAATATTTAAATGGGAAGCATTGTAAGTTTTGTTTACTGCCAAGGGTGGCTTTATTCAAATCTCAAATGTGGAATTAACAAGAAGGTAACACTCCTTCATAACACAGCTTGCTGAAAGCATACTCTTTTATAAAGACTGTATTGGAGACATGGTTCCTCAACTCCAAGACCACATGAATCCTCTCCTGAAATATTAGGAATTACAAGATCGATTTGCGAAGCAGGAATAATTTCAGCCATACCACAAGAAACAACAATAATGCCGATAAAAACAACAGCTGCACTTGCAGAAAATACAGTAACATGAGACAGGGAAAAATTAGAGATGGCACCTTGAAAAAGGGGATGGATGGGACTTGCAATGAGGCCATTAAATATGGCGAAGCAATTTCTTATTTCCAATCCATTTTTGATATCAATGATTACAGAAAAATTCTAATCTGTACTTAAGCATCAACTATCAAACAAAGTACTTAAATAAGCATAATGTTACACTTAAAGAATGCCATAAATCCCATTTGTTATTTTACATATTTGCTTGAAAAAATGCCATGACAGTACCTATAATATAAATTTGAACTATTCACTAGTTTGCATGTATTTTTTTAAAAAAAGTTAATTATGTTTTTTGCTTCATAGGAAGAATGTATAAGCATTTTCACATGCAGCACAATAGGAAGCTCTATGACATTTTATAGTCATTTGCGAAAAGTATGGTACAGTTATTCATTTAAGTCTGATCTGGGTTTTCTACTTTCTTAGTTGATTCAGTAAGATGTTTAATCCTACACACTGGCAAGTATCTTTGTCTTCAAAGAAAGCTGAGCTTATATTTTATAGCTATATCAACTTCATTTAAATTCCCTAAATACAGCTCACAATTAATTTATAATAAGAAGTTCATCTTCCAAAAGAAAAAAAAAGAGTCAGTTCTAAATATCTGGTTTAATATCCAGCTTCATATTTGAACTTTTCCTGATATTCATTTTTTTCCCCAAATTAAATGATATTTTAAAATAAATCTAACTTATAATAAAGCAAAAATAAAGCTAACATAAGACTTGCTTCTTAACACCATTTGAAATGCCAGAATTATAATTGGTTCCACAGTCACTTCTTAAACATAACTGGACTTAACCTACTGCTTCCTGCTTAATAAATATTGGATGCATAATCTTAATTCACCAAACTGTTTCCTTAGTTATGCAAAAGGGAGGAAGCATCCTACATTCCATGCTTATTCCACTACTGCTATGTTATGTGCAAAAAAGGCTTAACTGGCTCTTTGAAGGTTAAGTAGGGTTAATTATTATTTTTTATGGCTGTAGAAATTTCTGGTCTTGTAATATATACCTATCAATATAGAATGATTCTCTAAATTTCTTTATCTGTTTTCTGCTGTTCATGACCTTCTCTCTTGCTTGAATTTCAATTACATTTATATGGTTTGTTTTGGACTTTGAATATTTAGATATATGATTATTCCAAAGGTATATATTTGATAGGACCTTAAGAAACTTTGAAGGGGTAATTTAATTGCATAGGTTTTTATGGTCATAAAATGGAATATTGAAATGTCAGTATGAAATTTCAACCAAAAAAAGAAGCAAAAACAAAAGCAACCCACACATACAAACAATCATCTCAGTCTAAGCATATTGGATCATATTGTACTTTAATGTATTACCCTGGATGGATATCACTAATTAGAGAAGGCTACGTTAGCTCTACCTGTCAAAATTTGTCTTTCTATTCCATGATAAGGTAAGAAGTTTGCATATTTATATTTTATCCAGTAAATTTTCCTGAGACTTATATAGAGGACATACAGAGGACTATCTGAGGCATATATGCTAATGTGTAGAAGATGGAAGTGTCAAGAACAAGTAGATACAAGGCCAAAGGTATTTCCCGGACTTATATCCTACCAGATCAATAGCACATGCAAGGGAGAGTGCAATATTATAGTAATGGCCTGGACCCCAGATAATATTTTCCTGAATTACTGATTATTGCAGCCCCTCAATGATCAATTGTCCTTCATACTGTATAACAAAAAAAAGTTTCTAATACAAAGACTATCTCTTTCTTTAAGGCATTATTCCATATCATTGCTTATACTGAATGGTTCAAAAAGTTGCTACAAGCTGACAGCTACATTTTAAACTTTAAATATCATATTTATTTTGCATCTCAGGCATGGCCTTTGTAACTTTCCAAAACCCATTTGCCTCTTGCATATTTTAATTTGTTTTTACAGAATCATATTGAACAGGATGTGATGTGTTGTGACTTCTTTTGACTAAATTGCTTGCTGTTTTAAGCATCTACAGCATTTTGCCACTAGAGCAGCTGCGTTTCAGCACTGGGTGAAGTCATTCCTGAATATTCATTAGTAAATATATTCTAAGCTATTCACCCCGCCACCCTGCCCCCAAAATTTTCCAAAATGGGAAAATTATTTCTGTTGCAGCAGTTCCCTTCATTTATTTTCTATGTCTTAGTTGATACATATTAAAATATAATTTATAAGAACTTTGGTTTTTAAGAGTCTGATATCTCCAAGGTAGTTAAGTGAAGAATCTGATAATCTCCACATCTGGTATGGCTTCAAGGACTTTACTTGTGTTTCTAATCAGTTATAAATTGTTGTGGCAGTAAAATTAATACAAATTATAATTAATTTTAATTGTAATAAATGGAAACAAGTCAAGCTTCAAACCATAACTATAGTTAAGGGGAGAACATAGAGCCTGGTTTGCCTATCATAATTGGCCTTGGTTTCTTTAATCAACATTAACTAAAGAAACCGTGGGTAACAGCAGCAAGCTAAGACATAAGTCAAGCTTTTATAGTTCAGTTCAGTTCAGAAATTGAGTTAAGACCTCAAACAATAATTAAATAATACAGACACATTATGGTTTAATATTTGGTGTGAACCCAGGCCATAGATTAAGGGAGGATGACATATTGCACTATGATTCGTCTGTGGGGAAGTCCAGTAATTTCCTCAAACAAGACAAAAAAATCTCAGTTCCTCTTCAGTTATATTTTATCCCACATTTCCCTCTAGAACTGGGTGCTTATTATAAGATGCTTCAAGTGCCAACTCCAAAACTGGAGATTGAATATGTACAGCAGGACCTTCTACAAGTTGGATACTTTAAAAGTTCACTCCGTAGAGGAAAATTTGGACTTGCATTATTATTGATTTTCAAATAAGGGTTTGATGTTCCCATTGTACAATCAGTTGATTGTGATGAAATTCTGCATTAAAAATAAAATCTTTGGCTTTTCTAAAAACAAAATATTTCTGTCCAGCTTTAGTTTTAATGTGGTGCAATGAATCAAACTTTAACTATGTGTTTAATTGGAAAATTTACCATGGTAAATGGAGCTTGTATACATGTGTATTTGTGTAACTTTTTTCTATTGCTAAGTTATCTTCTATTTACATTGATCAGGGACCAAGATATATAACATGAATAAATAAGAATCAACAATATCTTATTTTTCTGTAAAATCTCTGGACAATGACATTAGTATAATTATTGACAGTAAGATTTGCAAGAGAAGCTGGAAATGTGAAAAAGTTTATTTCTTTTACTTATCTCCCTGGATAAAAGTCAAGCAGTCAATGAATAATTCTCACAGTAAACAGTCAAGTTTATGATTTGAAGAAAACACATGAATTATTGCATTGAAGTTCCTTATTTTGGACTTTTCAGAGATAATATTTATGTTGACTATGCCATGATTGAACCAAGATTAGTGTGTGTGTGTGTGTGTGTGTGCGAGAAAACAATTCCATTATTTCATTTTAAATATGATTATAAAGTTTGAAAGATATAAAAAAAAAGTAAGGAGTTGTTATCAAATCCATATGACTGAGAAATTTGAGTGAATAGTTGTTCTCAACAACCATAGGTTTTTAGGTGAAAAAGATTAGGATTTTTATTTAGTTTGTTCAAGAGAGAATGGAGTAGAAATATCTGCTAGAGTAGGATACTAAATATTACCTATAAAGTGAACCTAAATGCCATTAAAATATGCAAAGTCCCAAGTTTGATTAAATTAGAACCCCAGAGGAAGAAATAATATTATAGATACATTGATTAGTCAAGTATCTCTAGGGCAGTGATGGCTAACCTTTTCGGCACCAAGTGCCCAAAGTGCGCGTGTGCGTGCACATCCCCAAAATGCCATGCATGCATGCCCCGTGCATGCACCCCATCCCTGTGCATGCATGCAACCCCCACGCAAGTTCCCCCAACCCCCATGCATTCACACGTGATCCCCGTGCATGTCCCCTGCCCCCACACATGCACGGCAGAGACCCAAAGACCAGCTGGCCTGCGGGAGGCGTGCACATTCACATCAGAGCTGAGCTGCGTGCCCGGAGAGAGGGCTCTGTGTGCCACCTCTGGCACACCTGCCATAGGTTCACCATCAGGGCTCTAGGGGCTCCTTCATCACAAGCATTCTATAAAAATGACAAATAGTTGAAATTGCTAGAATTCTATTCAGAAATGCACACTTTAGTTGTTACTGTACATGCGATATATAGCAAATAAGTGTGCATACAATATTTATCTTAAAAGAAGCCTGTTTTTTCATCCAATTTATTTTCAAATGGGAAGCTGAGAATATGGCATGGAAGAAAATGAGAACTACCTTCAATCTTTCTTTTACACTGGGTGGATAAGTATTTTAGACTCATCTTCCTCTCAAGAAAATGCTTTATTACATTTTAAGCCTTTTTCCCACTATGCTTTTCTTTTCGTTCTCCACTTTAATTTCTTAATAATATTGTGAGATAGATATTGTTTATTTGTTTATAAATGCATAAGCCACCCAAATCATAGATGGGAGTTGGTGGAATTCAAGATAAAAATACTCAGTGCAATACAATCAAGAAAAGGTATAACCTGGAAATTAAAATACTGTACCAGCATCAATAAATTCCCACAGTGGATATACTTTCTAATCAAGGACTGGGAAAAAAAATCCAGATCTTCAAGCCTATTTCACGAGTGGCAATGTCAAAGTCACTTGAATCTCTAGAGCAGGGCTGTCATACTTGTGGCCCGTGGGCCAGATGTGCTGACCACGCCCATGCCCAGTTTACTGAAGGGGAAAAAAGTCATGATATGTCATGTGACACCACCGTGATGACACCCCTGCTCTAGAGGGATACTATTCGAGAGAGCAGGCACTGAGGCAGAGAAGGCATGGTTCCTAGGTTCTGTCAAAAGACACTATTTTACTTATGGGACATGGGTATGTTGTCAGATCTTATCAGATGAGCTGACTATGAAAGACCATCCTTCAGGTAGACAGGCCTGTTGCCATGAAGGGTTTTATCAATCACAACCAGTAAACTGAATTGTATGTGGAAGTTTACTAATAACTAGTGCTGCTATTTTTGTTAATGATGCTATGTGAGTGTATCAAGGTCCATTCATAATTTCTTGCATCACTATATTCTGAATCAGTTGTAGTTTCTGCATGGTCTTCACTGGCAATCTGTATATCTAAAAGCTGTTAAGACTTC
Source organism: Boaedon fuliginosus (assembly GCA_027560395.1). Lineage (NCBI taxonomy): Eukaryota > Metazoa > Chordata > Lepidosauria > Squamata > Lamprophiidae > Boaedon > Boaedon fuliginosus. Next base: position 3,724 of record JANHGC010005214.1, on the reverse strand, counting down.
CTGGATTACAGAAAATAGTCTACCATCCCCTTATCCTTCATGTTGGTGCCATATTTAAAACCTAGGTGGACACATTTCCAAGAACAGACTTCAGCTTGGCTTTAATAAAGGAGAAATAACTAGCTCAAAGTTATATAGTGCCATGCATGTTTCTTTTGGAATATGACTCTAGATCTTCTTTCTTCTTATCTGACATTGTTCTCAACAGCATGAGTATTAGAAACTGTTAGAATGAAATCTGTTCTGTCCTTCAAATAGCATAGGCAGAGAGGCAAAAAGAGCACAGCTGCAAATAAATAAAGAAAATAAGCTGTATAAAAAAAGCCAAGAAAATTATATCGAATGATTTCTGATGATGCATCTACTTATTTATATCACACATTTTCATTCTTTATTATTTGGTGGAAGACATTTATGTACTCTTGTACAATAATTATTTTATGCTTTTGTTTCAACCTGAATAGTATGGTAAATATTAAACTTGGTAGTTCTACTAACATTATGCCTGTTTCTAAAACACTCAAGGAACTTGCATATTCAGATGACTTGACGGTCCATGTAAAATTTCAATTTTCCATCTTTTCCATTTAAGAAAATTTTCTATCATTCATACAAGTCCCAAATTGGTTTGCCAACTAATCAGTATAATCTAGTAGAATGAATAGGATGTCTTCTCTGAAACATGTTTGGGGAACTTCGAACTTTCTTCTTCAGGGAACAGGTCCTTCAAAACTATGGTGGGAAATGTTGTTGCTTTAGATAGTCATAAATGCAATTGTTCTACCAGGCACCTTTGTCACTCCTTATCTCAGATTATTTGCATGCCTTTAAAGAACCATATCTTATAATGAAAGGACCAAAAGTTGCCCTGAACAGCATCAGAAGATTGTTAAGTACAGATTATTTTACGTTTTTTAACTTAATTTCTATCACTTTTCAGTTATTACCAGAAATCAATTACTTTAAAAAGTTTAAAATTATTGTAAACATCTGTGTGAATTTAAGCCCCTGCATCATATTTGCTTAGATCACTTATATAGTACATTATATTTCTTTCCTGCCTTGAAAATAGGGAAATATTAATTCTTGCTGAAAACAAACCTTGTTATTACGGAAAAGAACAGTATGTGAGAAAGCAATAGCCATGTTTAGTTTATCATTTCTCATTATTTTTTCAGGCAATCATTTCTATCAATAATTTTTTTTTTTTAACCCATCTCCGACAACAATTTCAATGCTTTCATTTCAAAGCATTTCTTCAGAAATTCTCTTCCTATAAAACAAAATTTTGACTTATTGTCCTGGAAATAGGCTAAAATACCCAAGTCTCTCTTGATATATATTTTTTTATAACTCAGTAGTTCAATGAGTAGCCCCCCCCAAAAGTGTTTATCTCATAACTGTCTTCCAGGCAAATACCTGCCAGAACAAATAACTAAATACAATATAAATGTTCTTAATGGGGGAATAGCGACAAGAGCTCTTGACCTTTGGATGCAACAGTAGATTCTTCTCTGAAAGTGATCTTTTTAACCAATATCTTCCATTAATCCGCCTCTAGTTCCCCCTGACCGGGGAAGTGAGGCGGGGTGTAAATCTAATAAAATAAATAAATAAATAAAATCTTATCTGTGTCTTTGTGTGTAAAACAGTGGTAAATGTTTAAATATTTGGGAAATGATTTTGTAAGAAGAAAAAAAAATGCATGGCTGAACTCTAGTCAAGCTAGCCAGTAAGTTTATGGGGACTATGTCTGGTTTTGGCAGGCTGGGGACAGTATTATTCTGGAAAGCAACTCTTCAAATTCAGATGATCTCCACTTCATTTAGGAGAAAGGATTATTTTAAAGACTGTCTTTTAGAAAATCAAAACAATCACCATATCATAATAAGCCACCTATTTACCCTAATGCCGGCACCATAAAAGAAATTAATACCATCTTCCTAACATTGCCTCATATGTGTTTGTTATTGGTTATGATTCCATTATTGAAAGCATAAGTTGACCTTTTTCCACTGGTGCGTAATGGCATTGTATGAAACATCAACCAAATTATATTTAAGTCCTTTCTAAATTGGTGTTATTAAACTTTTGGAAACCTTTTTTACATGGAATAATTTCCATGAACCACTATCAGACCATTAAGCTAACATTTACAGGTAAATCCTGGGCATAGATATGAACCTGAACTAGAAAAAAACTGCTTTTAGTCATACCAATTTATTCATGCTACATAACTGAATGAAATATTGCATTTTTAGTTCAACTGACAACTCAGTGCATAAACTGCCGCCACAGATTACCATTTCTATCAATTTATTTCATATATTTTGAATGCTACATTCTGTGTATTCTGGTAACTTATGATGATATCACTTTGTTGTTTGTATGTAAACACTGCAGGTTATGTAGTGGAACATCAAAATTTGAATTTATTTATACTACATTTTTATTATTGCTTTTCTGTTCTATGGCAACACACATTTTCCTATCATGAATGACCTACAAAGGTGATAAATTATAAAGCACAAAGGATCTATCATTAGTGGTAACATTTATTTTAACATTACATAAAGTCCAAAAACTTTTTACAAATAAAAATTTATGCAGGAATTTTATTTTTATTTGTATTTAGTTTTAGAAAGGAACAGTTATAGCTTCCTTTTACCTGATTACTATTTTCTTTCTTTTCTTTCTTTATGAATAGGCGGAACATTTGTTGTTAAAACTGACTTATTTTTCTTGCCTTGCTCCATGCTTTACATCAAAGGTATTCGTAAAAACAATCTGTCTAACTGCCTTGAAGTTTTGTATGATTACTTCAGATAGTGAATTGTTGAATTTCCACCTTTATGAGAGAAGGACCTACAGATTTATCAGAGCTGAAAATCTATATATATAAAAATGGATGCGTGTATGTCTGTGTGTGTGTATATGTTCCAGCATAACTCTTGAACGCCTCGAACAATTTCAATCAAATTTGGTACACAAATGACTTACTCTCTGGAAACAAATACTGTGGGGGTAAGACACCCCTAACAGCCCCGGGGTGTGTGTTCTGTGAAAATACAGCCTATAGCGCAGTGGAGTTGCCATGGTAACGGCTTCACAGTACTCCACAAGGGGGCATTTGTAACAGTGGCTGCCCCACTATAGACTGACACGATGTATGTCATGCAGAGACAATGTTTCTTGACATTTTGGGGGGCACAGGGAAAACATTTTTAACTAATTTAATTGTTGCCAAAATCAGGGCTCAGGAAGAAGTTTCTCTTGACATCGCCTCTTCAGGAATTGCGGACAGGTTAATGGAAGGAGGGAGGAGAGCCCATTCCACGCTTACATTGCCACTTCACATTGCCATTCCTATCTAATACAGGATTGGGATAAATAAATACCCGGGCAATCCCGGGTTATCGGCTAGTAGATTAATACAAACAACTAACATTAAGATATTCTGAGTTTACATGATATAAAGGGTTATTGGAGCTTGCTATTAGTTTGAAAGTGAAGGCACAACCACACAGCACTGTTTCCATTTCCAATCCACTCAGCCATTTAGAAGCCAGCAATCCAATTGTCTATATTGTTTTTTTTTCTTTTTATCACCACATACTGAAGCTAAACTAAAAATAAATAAATTGGTTAACACAGTGGCGTAGCGTGGGCTTTCGTCGCCTGGGGCCGACCGGAAATTTGCCGCCCCCCTATTTAGTTATTCTTA
>JANHGC010005213.1:53320-64320 GCA_027560395.1 Boaedon fuliginosus | reverse complement strand
TTATTGTTACTGTTGCCGCCTCGAGTTCCCCTTCGGGGTGAAGAGAGGCGGGGTACAAATCTAATAAAATTGAAAATAAAATTGAAATTGAAAAATACAATAAATGTAAAACCAGTTTAGCTTGGATTCAAATACATCTTCACATGAATTTAATACACTGCTTTACTTGAGAATTACAGAATTATAATTACATAACTATACAAATTTCAAGATATAGCTCTGCTTCAGGATTCTGGTCTGAATGATTTATGCCAGAGAAAAGCACGGTTGCATGCATGACTCCATTCCTTCTCTAAAATCTCTAGGACTTTTGTAGTGCTCAACTGCTTTCACTGGCAATCTAGGAGATTTTCTAAATTGGAAAGAGTATAGCATGAGACAAAAAGCAGCCTCAGGCATGCATGAATGAGGGACCTTTGGTGTACAGAGAGCTTGGTTGTTTTCTTGCAGACATTTCATTACCCAAACTAGGTGACATCATCAGACTACTAGTATTGATGATGTTAACACGAAAACAAGCTCAGTGTGCACCAAAGATCCCGCATTTCAACCCTGAGCTACAAATATTCTCCTTTATTGGCAAGCATGAATATACCAGATTAAAGGCTTATGGCAGTATCTGCCCCAGCATAACCCTAAACAGGGCTTTAGTACCATAGCAGACATCAAGCATTTCACCATTACTTGAATATGATGCAAGAGAGTTCAGCAGTTATTCGATCATCTAGCATGTACTAGTATATTAGGGCTAGGTAGAGGCTGGGCAATGGAGCCTCTGTAACAAGGAGGAAATCTGCCAAACAGAAAAAGAGCCTTTAGGAATTCATGAGCAAGCAACATCATTCTGGAGAGTTAGCACGCAAAAAAAGTGAATGGAGGAAATGAGGTAGGTGATAATAGTCAGAGGAAGTTAGGATGGAAAAGATGGAGAAAGTGTCTTGGATATTAGCATATTCCAAACTTGGCTTCTCTCTAAGTTTTGGACGAGTGAGAAAACATCTGGACTCTTTAGCTTCTGAGTGAGCATAACTATGCTGAGTGAGGATAAATGAACATTTGGGGTACATACATCTGGTAGCTTAAAACTATCGTTCTTCAAAAAGTAACTTTTTCCCGTTATGGTTGAACCCAGACTCTTTGACAAAATGACTGATAGAATGTAAGGAAGTCCGATATTTCAGATACAGCTCGCCCTTGTATATACAAGCAACCGAATGCTCTTCCCCAACCACTCTTTCCCTTTAGAAGACTACGCTCGCCATGCACATAATACCAAAAGTGTTCTGCACAAATCGCTGGAGAGGCACCCACCCCCCCCTTCCCAAGTGTAGCCTTATACAAAATCCCGATAAAATTGCCGCCAGTGTGTGATATTCTCGGGCCTCTACGAGATGTCACAACAAACCTTACAATGAGAACCATCTTGACAGAGAGTCTGGTTGATTTATTCTGAACCCACCTGCCAAGAGCGGCGTGGGAGGCGCCATCTTTATCCGGATGCGGCACTTCTCCTTCCGGGTGGCGCAAAGCGGGTCACAGCAGAAAACTGTACACGTCTGCTCTGCCCTCCATCGCCACCTCAATAGCGGCGTTTTTTTCCGGGTGACGTGTTGCAAGCTGAAGGGGAGGATAGGGGCGTGCCTTCGATCACCTGGCCACCAGAGAACTTCGCCACAGGCTCCTCCAGTGAGCTCAGCGCCCATTGGACAATGACCACAGAGGGCGGGAGCTCCGTCCACTACGCTTCTCAGGCGAAAGCGTGAAGAGCGGAGGCTCCAGGAGAGTCTCGCTTCCGGGGGGGGACGGCGCTCCCGCCCGCCCGTTTCTCCGCCGCTGGGCAACGCGCTTCCGGAGGGTGGGATTAGCGTGAAGGGCAGTTGCTGCTTACGCGGCGGCTTGGCTGGGAAGAGCCCGAGAGGCGAGGCGGACGGTCCTCCCGTGTTCCCCGGCGCGGAGCTCCCACAGCCCGAGAGCGGCGTCGCTCGGCGAGTGCCAGACGGAGGCGGCGGCGGCGGGGACGGCAACAGCAGCCAAGATGGTGGCGAAGCAGCGGATCCGGATGGCCAACGAGAAGCACAGCAAAAACATCACGCAGCGCGGCAACGTGGCCAAGACCTCGGTAGGAGCCCCGCCGCAGCCCCGTCGGGCCGTCTGCCCGCTCCCTTTTCCCGGCCCGGGACGCCGGTCCCTCTCTCCCAGGGAGCCGGAGCAACCGAGTCGCCGCTGTTCAAAGCCCCGCCTGCCTTAAGGCAGCCCGGCCACCCCGGGAGGCTTCCTCCCGTCTGGCTTCCCTCTGCTCCGGCGACCCCCCCACCCCCGGTCCTTCCCTCCCCGGCTTGGTCGTCCCCGGGCGGGTTTGTGGCGGGGCGGGGGCCGCGGGTTTCTGCCCAAGGCGGCTGCGAGGTTCCGGTCTCTAACCGTCGAGGGCTCTTCCTGCAGAGAAACGCCCCCGAGGAGAAGGCATCGGTGGGACCGTGGCTGCTGGCGTTGTTCATCTTCGTGGTCTGCGGTTCGGGTAAGTGTCGGTGCTGGCTGAAGCCGGGGAAGGTCAGGTTTTCCCCAGGAATTGAAAGGGGCCGGCCCGGCAGTGGTGCTGGCTTCGCCGGAGGGGGACCGAGCGAGTGAGTCGCTTTGCAACATTTAGGGGGCGGGGGGTCTTTGGTTATGATCCAGGCTGCTTCAGACCCAGATCAGGCGGGGATGGGAAATGCTTAGACCGTAAGAACATTTCTGCGATGATGATGAAGAAGAAATAGGAGTCCCAAACGAAGATCTTCCCTCTCTGGGAAAGCAGCAAGAATTGAAACGAGCGTTTCAGGAAAACAAAAGTCACATTGCATCTGACAGGCATTGGGGTGAAGGTATTTATGCGTTTGGGAGGGGGTAGAGGAGACGTTGCTGCAATAGTTAAGAATACTTTCCAATGATTTGGCAATCAGTATGTGATGCAGATGTGTACTTCTCTAATTTACGAGCTGCTTGGCCTAGGGTATTTTGATCAAGCTTACACTATTCTTTATCTAATTCTGTAACATTTGTATGTGAGTAACTCCTGAACGATCATTTCACAATTCATTTCTAATCACTTCATTGAAAATAATAGGCTTCCTGTGTACCAGATGGCTCAGGACAAAGCTTTGCAAAAAAAAAAAAAGATAAAAGGTTATGCAAAGTAGTCTTAAGCACTGTCATTAAGGGGGTCATGTGACTATTCACCTGTGTTTTTTATCAGCTTTCAACTTTGTTTACCATTACAAATTATGTAAGGTCATATGGGTTTTATTACTTGATGCTAGACTTTATATTTTAATTTTTATAGTATTTCATTTTTCATTTTATATTTTTATGACTGTTTTGTATATTTTTATTGTTGTATACCTCCCAGAGTCTCTTCTGTGAGGTGGCCAACCATATAAATATGATAAATATATACTTTCCAATATCCTTGGCAAAATTACATAAGAAACATCTTGCTGCCTTACATTTTAACTTTAACTGTTAGGTGGTTTGCTCATTCATTAACAAGATACTTATAAAAATAGGCTACACATAAAGGAAAGTAGTACTGTACTATGAAAATCTAAATTTGCAAAATTTTAATCTCAACATTCAATAGTAGACACTGCAATAACTTGTTTACATGTATTTACAAAGGACTGTATTATTATTACTCTTATCATTCCTAGTACTTATCTCTTCCCACTTATGACTATAATCATGTTGCTTGTATCTTTACAATTTATATTGTTGTTATTTGTTTCCTACCATGATTTGATTGCTTATTAATAACCTATGACTCTCACTAAGTATTGTATCTATGATTCTTATGATTCTTGATGAATGTATTTTATTTTATATTAGTACTTTATGTACACTGAGAGCATATGCACCAAAGACAAATTCACAGTTGGCCAATAAATTCTGTTAATGTGTGAATTGACATGTCACATTTGAGGGCATTATTCTTTTATTTCTATCCTGTTGAATAAGTTGATAAGCAAATGATAGAGCATTGAAATAGGGATCATTTCAGATAAGGGAGCTAAACTAAAAGGGCATGTATCATTTGATGAATGCTAATGTACTTTGCTTAGTAATACTTTTTGGTTTTGTTTTATAGCGATCTTCCAGATTATTCAGAGTATCAGGATGGGCATGTGAAAGAGTTGGTCTTTAAACAAGATATTTTCTCCTGTGAACTATGAACTCTCATTCCTAATGTTCGATAACTTGGAATTTAAATTTCCTGTCGTCTTGCTTCTGAAGAACTGTCCATGTTGGCCACATGTCATTCCAGGTTCTTTCACAAATCATTCCAGGTTTTCTAGTCCATGCCACAGTGCCTTGAAAAAGCACCACATGTATAAAGCAATAAAGAATTATTGTTAACTTAAAATGGTGGACCTACTTATTCTGTGAATCAAATTCATGATTTATGTTGATATTAAAGTATCATAAAGTATATTTTAAAATAATCAGTGTAGATAGTGATTGCATCATATGTAAACACGGATTTTTGTTAATCTTCTGTATAAATGGAAGTGTTTTATTTAAAAGAAAATGAAACTTATTAAGTGGTAACTGTATAACTAGCTTAAAGCACATTCATGCAATTCAATTAAAGGATGCCTGCTATGGTTTTTGCTTATCTAAATCCCATCTTGCATATGTGTAGCTTAGCTTTAGTGTAGCATGTGGCGATTTAATTACAAATCTAGTAGAATACCTTATCCTTTGCTTCTTTTGGACCCTGTTTTATTAAACAATGTAATGTAAAACCAGTGGCTTAACTGACCATAATTTACATAAAAGAACAAAGCTTTTCAGTCTTAAACGCACCAGAAGTTTCTCAAAATGCTTAGCTGCTACTGTTAAATTGTATTGAATGTCAGTGTTTCTTATGCCATTATTGCATTGTTGGGGTAAGATAACTGTGGGCACAACTCAGAAGATACATTTCGGATGTAAATACCACCTCTTGATGTGTTCCACATCAACCATATATTGTTAATAAGACAGCACTAACATGCATGTAGGCTGAACAGTACCCTACTTCAGTTGTACAAATTAACAAATTAAACATACTGCTGAATCCAAATTTTTATATTGCTGTGACATGAGCCATTTTCTGTAAATTCTACTGCATGTTAATGTAGAAGTCAATGAAATGATGTAAGGGTAAGTGGGTTGCACTTTCACAGGGTAGTAAACGTCAGATTGAAATGTTCTTACCACTATTAACAGCTTCTTGCAAAGTATATAGCAAGGAAAATGCTAAGTTTGGTACTCTATCAGGGAATGCCTTATTAGAAAGGTAACTGGACCACATACTACTTTTTAAAGGGCTGAGTGGAACTTTAACTAGGTAAATGACTCTTAATCCTGAAAAATGGGATGATGGGCAGATTACTGGAAGGCTATACTTTGTACTGTTAGCAGTACATTCTGTAAATGGGAAATGCTTGTTTGTAATCTAAGAACAATTTCCAATAAATTACTTTAAAATCTGATATGTGTTAAGTTTTCAAAATCCCTGATACAATTTGCATGAAGAAAATCCTATACTAGGCAGTGTATTTTTCTGTACAGTGCCATTTTATGAGCTATAAAGTTCCTTGGCTGGTGATATACTACCAACTTTGTTTGCCAAAGTATTCCCTATATTGATAGAAGATTGGTGGTGCAGAACTGAAAATGGGTGGCATAGGGAGAAGAGCAGCTTCTACCACAATCTGACTCTTAATTACTTCAGAATCCAGTCTTGGTCTTCACACTGTTGTAAGTTTATAATATTAAAAGGTTTAAGACAATACAACAGCTACGGTCAGGTATGATCTTACCTCATAGTGGAGCATAGTATTCAGGCTAACCAGTTTTTAATGTTACAATCTATACCTTATGGTCATTTTGAAGTACAACATCTGAAATTATTGATTAGCCTGGCTTGAATTTATTGACACTGCTCCAAAAACATGCAGTTCTTTGGTTGCCTATCTCAGGATCGGTAGCATGGACTCCTGTGATGCATGTTTCAATAATAAAAGTTTTGGTGATAGGAAATGTAATATTTTGGCCATCTCATTTATGGGAGTGCAAGCTTAACACAACTAAACAAATATGGAAAGAGATGCAGATTTAAACCAGATCTTCAAACATTTCCATTGTTCAGTTTTTTCAATGGTGTGTTAGCTAACCCTAACTTAGTTTAACATTCGAATGAGCTATCCTTCAAGTCTCTTCAGAAGAGGTGTGCAGCTATCAGCGGCTCCATTGCAATCCTGAGAAGTAAAGTTAACTTCCAGTAATGCTGTAAAAAGGTTTAGAGCGGCGGTTTAGGATAATTTTTATTACAAGAAGCAAACTGTGTATTTTGAATAATTCTTACAAAAAGAGCTGTGAGTGTATTTCTAAAAATTTCTAAAATGGTATATTAACCTTTTCCCAATTTGCATACAAGAATTTCAAATCACTACTTGTAAATTAATAAAGATTTCAAATATGACAATGCCATTAATGTATATATGAAATATATTAATATATTTAGAGTGCTATGTCACAATGCCCAACTCCAGATTATATTCTTACTGAAATATTTCACACCAAGCAAAATTTATGCATCATTTTCAAGAATAGCATCATGTAAAATGCAGCGCAGTAATCTGGATGAACAGTTGCTAGGGCAAGATACCAAATTGCACCAAGCCATCCAATTAGGATTTATCTATGCTAGTCAAATGCACTTTGTGTTAGTGAGGATGCTTGTAACTAACAACAGAGCTGGAACAAGAAGCACAGTACAACTTGATGTTTAAAAATCGGGGCAGTCTGCCCAGAACAAATTGGTTCTGGATTGGCAGGCCATTTGTTTACAATATTTGTCCAGCTTGAGCTTCAGCTTGTTACCCTTGATTTCCATTGTCTCACCTGAGTTGAAGAAAGAACTGCATAACATTAGTGAAAGGCCTTGGTCGTGGTATTATAACATCTTTATAAATGACAATGCAGGAGATGTGAGGCTTAACATATATGTGGATCACATCAAACTGGAAAGAGGACCTAGATAAAATAATAGAAGATAAACACAAATACATAGTGGCGATGACCATGAATTAAAAACATTTTAGTAGGTACAGTTATATGTATAACATCAGTAATAACTGTCCTAACTATTGTAAAACCACCATATGCAAAGAAAAAGCTGTGGTGACTTATGAAGAGTAATACAATTCTAGACTTGGTGTTAGGATTTGGGTTAAGGCTACATATGGATAGTATCCAGTTCATGAAAAGTATATTATTTTATGCTTTGGTTCTACCTCACTTAGAATATTTCGCCCAATTCTAACAAAGCACTTTAAAAAACCATGGACAAACTGGAACATGTTTTATCCAGAAGGGTACAATACATCTGGCAAGAGGCCTGGAAATCAAGAATAATTAAAACAATTGAATATGTACCCATAGAACAAAGCCTGGCCATGTTCAATTATTTGAAGAGTTGTTGCATAAATAAAGGCAATTGTGCTTACTATTATGTCAAGCCAAGCCAAGCCAACCAATTCATATTACACTAAAGCAGGTTTAAATAAACGTTAGGAAGGATTTCCTGACAATACAAGCAGTTCAGTATCGAATCTATATCTTGAAAGGTAATTGACCCTCCTTCCCTTGTTTCCTCTCAAGGGAAGAAAGGCGGGGTACAAATTCAATAAAACTCAAACTCCACTAGATGTTTAAGCTGCAGATAGATCTTTCTAGGATGATGTCTAATGATTTACTGGAAATATTTCCTTGACATTTCCAATAGGAAGCTATATTGTAGTTTAAACTTCTTAGATGTACAGATCTGCTTTATTGGCGAATTCATTTGATCTTTTGGAAGCCTTTGAAAATCTGGCTCTTCTCCCTGCCTTCTACCCCCCACCTCCCAGGCCTCGAATCAGAATGTTTCTTAAGCCCAATACAGGTGCAATTGTGATGTACATTTGCTATTGTGCCTTTGATGCATTATGGTTATCTTTACTTTTGTTTTGTATGTGTCTTTTAGGGATTTTTTAAATGTTTTGTTTGGAGATTGTTGTTAGCCACCTAAAGTTACATATTTAAGATCAACTGTCACATAAACCTAAGTAATTGCATAAATAAATGCATAATACTCATTTATGTACATACTGTATATGTTCTCATTTTTCTGTTTGCTTTATATTCCACCTTTTCTGCAGTGGGTTGAGGCATGAATATAGTACCTCATTCCTCCAGCTCTTCCAACAAAGCAGGTTGAGCTGAGCAAACATGACTGCCTTGAAATCAACAAATGAGCTTTCATAATTGAGACACAAACATGGATCTTCCTAAACCAAGTCAAAAACTGGATTCTGGCTATTTGAATTAATGACTTGTTTGTTTTACTGAATCACTGATAGATGCTGTCAAAATGTGATAAGGCAGAGGCGATTGCCACATGTTGAGCCAATGAGTCATATACATACCCCATACTTAGCACGAGATACAATACGTTGGTTTTGCTGCCATGGGTAGCGAGGTGAGGTATGGGCAGAGTATTCAACAGATTTTCAGTAGTTTGAATGTTGTTATCCTTTAGAAGTTCTTCAATGTTTTGCTATCTGACATCATAGGAATTTTACTTAAGGGCTAATTAGATCGAATGCTAAATAGATTATGTTTTGTGAATTTTTTGAAGCCCTGCTCTTCTCAGAACTATGTAATATGTATTTGTAAATTTGTAGTGAGAAGAGAAATTTCAACTGGATATATAAATCCATTTGTCATTAAGTACCAGAAACCTGTGGCTAGGTTCCATGACATACTGGATCAGGGGTGTCAAACTTGCGGCCCACAGGCTGGATGTGTCATGTGCTGGCTGCCCCCCGGTTTAACAAATGGGGAAAGTTGCAGTACGTCACGTGATGACAACGTGATGCCGCGAGTTTGACACCCCTGTGCTGGATGATCTAATATAGACAATTTGTCCAGAAAGAGTTTCTGATTGGAATTTGTAAATTTTAGAATATTAAATGATGAGTGTATTGCAGGCTGGGTGCAACTACTAGCGCTATGCATGTTACTTAAGATAGAGCCATTTAAAAAAAATGAAGAAGTATGATATTCGACACTGTGGAATCAATTTCATGTTAACCTTAACTTGAGATTAGGGCATTTGATGTGGTTCCTGCCACCTTGTGCCTTTATTCTGTTTTCTACAGAATAAAAGAGTTTTTGTTTCTGTTTTCAATTTCCCATGAAGGAAGCAGACTGAAGGCATATGAGGCCACTTTATGGGCATTGCTTAGATGAGAAATGACCTGCTTAGGAATTTGTGAAAGCTTTGCAAAAAGACAATTTGAGTATTTGTTACATTTTCTATATCCAGTGAGTGAACATTTTTATAATCTGTCTGCTTCACCCATCTGTTTGATATATTCTTTTTGACAACATGTAACAACATCTTGCAGGCTTGTATATCAATCATTCTTTGATCTAAATTCTTTAGTCCCCTCTAGTGTCCAGTTTTTGAAATCATAAAATTGCTCAAGCATGTAAAAACCAATTCAGGATCTATTTTTCACAAAAAAACCTGTTGTACTTTATAATTAATTCAACAAATATTTATTTTAAAGTTTCAATATTCCATTTTTATCTGGCTATTTAATCCCTTTATAGCTTTCTAAAATTAAAAATGTATTGAGGCTTTTGCTGCTTATTTCAGTCTCCACTGCAGAAAGAAGCCATCCAGATGTGGGAAATCTCACATTTTCTTCTTCTCCTAAAAGATTCCCAGGAACCTGATGAATCTACTCTCTGATTCTACAGTCTTTGCCATGGTCATCAGCTCTGCTTTCACAGAATCATCTTCAATGTCCTATATCTTCCCCTGGAGTCCTAAATACAAAATATTCCTATAACAGGTCAGCCACATACCCTAGCCCATCCCCACTATATAGGGTGGTCCAACAGTATGTTATATCCAATTGGTTTTTTGCTCAATTTATCATACAGTCTTCAATATATTCATTTTCTGTTTCCATTTTCAGTAAACATCTATACATCTTAGCAATAATATGCTCATCATTTGTACACAATCCAATCTTATCATTTTCGAAGTCCGAATGACACATTTTTTAAGTTAAATTTCGGTATACATGCACATCCATAGTGAACTCCATTTTCTCACATCTCAGGTGCCATCTTTATAATAAATTAAGATGCAATGGGGGGACGGAATCCAATATGTGTTTTGTGATAGACATCACATATATGCCACCCTGTATATGAAGATGGCAGACAGATTAGATAGGGTTTTGCTACTGATGGGCAACAGAATTTGGGAGGGATGATGGGTGTCACACCTGACACACACCCCTTTACAAGTGCAAGTAGTTCACCAGTGCCCTATACAACATTAATTCTTCTAAGCCTTTTCACTTCAAAGTACTAAATTATGTTGACTAATATGAAATGGTTATCTCTTCTCCTTCTTCTCTATTTCCTGAATGCAGGAAATATCCCCTGAAATAACATGCACTATCTTTGTTTTAGGTTCATGGATGAATAAATAGCCTTACCATCCTTCATCAAGATTTTGCTTTATTTGTTTTCATTCGCTTCCACATGATTTTACACCACTTCAAGTTGATTTTCATGTGATAGGCTGACTGACATGAAGATCATTATTGGATGAAGAGAAGCTATTATGAACTTTATTGCTTTTTTGGTTTGAGGCTGGATTCTGCATTTTGAATGTATAGATATTATAAATGGTTTAACAGCCTGCAGCAGTGTCTAAAGTGGATCAAGCATGTGTCAGGTGTTAGCAACAGTGCAATGCCAGCCTCCTGTTTTCAACCTACATCATCACACTGCATGTACACCAATTCACAATGAACTCCTGCAGACACTGCTATTGCCTGATAGCTATTTTTGCTCCAGAGAAGGAAGGAAGGAAGGAAGGAAGGAAGGAAGGAAGGAAGGAAGGAAGGAAG
>JANHGC010005213.1:25181-46958 GCA_027560395.1 Boaedon fuliginosus | reverse complement strand
GAGGAGGAGGAGGAGGAGGAGGAGGAGAACAACAACAACAACAACAACAAATATATGAAAATTAAAATATCAGATCTAAGTAAGATGGGACAACTGTGAGGGGGAGGATTTAAAAAACTAAGGTGGACATGACATTACTATAAAGTTGAGTTTCTGTCCTTTTTTTTATACATGTCACACATACAGCGGGTGTAGAAAAACGGATGTCACACATTCATAGCCACCATCTTGACTTTTTGACGCTCCCCCAGTGGCTGCTCCTGAAGGAGGCCAAAAGGCTTCAAGGGAGTGCACTCTGCAACTCACAGAGCCTTTTAAAGCTTATCTTTACCGAAGTTAAATACTTTAAATACTGCAACTCAGTCCAATAAGTTTCTGAACACATTTTGGTGAGGGGTGAGGATGGCAGCAACTTGCAAAGCAACACACTCCAAATACAGTCTGTTAATTGCTTAGTTCTTCTATCAGCGAGGGCTATGCTTCAAAGCTCCTTGCTTTTCCCTATATATGGGTTAATTAGCTGCTTTTAAGGTTATCCTTTTCCATCTCTGAGTTACTTAGATGCTTTTAAACGCTGTCTTCTTTACCATGTGTTAATTACAACTGGGATTCAGCACTCTGTTTCCTCAATTGTCAGCCAATTTATCAAACAACTTTCCTAATATAGCTTCCACATACCCTTTTCCCTTTTCCCCCTCTAAGCCTGGATGTCTGGCTAACTTGCTAACTTAGGTCAAGCCACTCATCCTTCTGTGGGCAAGAAAGGTTAATATATTGAAGGAGGAAGGGAGTTGCATAAGGAAATAGATTTTTCTATCCATTTGCTTCGTTCCTCATTCACAGCACTTGCTATATCCATCAAGGGGAAAAAAATAGGCATTTTGTGTGAATTTTTTTTCCAATGCGCAGTTTTTCCCCCCTTCATGTGCTACTTTTAAAGCCATTTTCCTCTTATGTAACCTGTTTTATGTACACTTCTTCTTATATGCTGAAATGCTTTCTATTTTTCTGAGCTATGACCTATTTATAATAGTCTTTAAAGTGTGCTTTCTGCTTCTCCTAACAATTCAGGAGATGAAAATATAATGTAGGTATACTTTGAAAAACAGGAATAGAATGAATATCTCAATAATCCATATTGAACATGTTGCCTGAAATTTGAACAGTTGGGAACAAAAGAAGCAAGCCATTTCAAAGGCAGAATTTAAAATGTGATTTCTCATAACTTATGATGGGTTGGCAGTTCTGGAAGCTAATTGAAATGTTATATGGAACTTTTTCTACTCCTATGCTTTGTTAATAAAGAAAGGGCATCTAATCCAAATAATTGGATGTGTGAATTTGAAGCCTGTATGTTGAAAGTAGCTGTTTACTTTTAATTATTGGCTCGAATATACAACCTGGGCTCTATTGTTGATGCCCCTTCTCCAACTGTAATCAGCTATAGGAGAAAATCTACACATCAAGATTCAGCATTATTTGAGACTAACTTCACTTTGGTGTTTTCTGCATGTTATCGAAACACAGTGGTCATTCTGCAATGGGGTTGGGGAATGGAGGAATTGGGCAAATCTGGGGGGGCAGGGGTGAAACTCCACATGATCTGAATTCCATATAGAATATTTATACATGTGACGTACAACTAATAAGCTATTGCTGGAATTCCACCTTGTCTGAACCCAATTCCTACAGGATTTTTTGCCTCGAGGCATTGCATTCTCTATTTGCTCAAGGACATTGCATTTAATCTATACTTTTAGGATTGATTCTCAACATTAATTTTATGTCCCCACAGTTATTTATGTGGTTGGTGGAGATTGGCAACAAGAGGCTGTATATAACCCACATTATCCACATTATCATACATCCACCAAATTCAAAAGCAGTACTTCATGGTGTTGGGTGAGATATTCTGCAGGGCTTTTGAGGAGGTGCGGTTCCATATTCCATTTCAGACCTTGGCTTCAAAAATGGCGAGCACAAATGCTACATCATGCTAAAGGCCACTTTTTACACCAGAATGGTATAATTTTGGGGCTAAGAGATTTCCCCCTTTTTTGTATATTGTATATTAAAAGTTAAATACTTCTAATCAATTGTATGCATTAAAACAATGAGCAACATCTTCACCCACTTCTTTTCTTCTAGTTTAAATTAATGAGGATACTAATTCTTTTTCAATTTTGAAAAGACACTCAAAGACATTCAGAGAAACTCTTGATCTTGAGAAGGATCA
Organism: Boaedon fuliginosus; assembly: GCA_027560395.1. Taxonomy (NCBI): domain Eukaryota; kingdom Metazoa; phylum Chordata; class Lepidosauria; order Squamata; family Lamprophiidae; genus Boaedon; species Boaedon fuliginosus. The sequence goes on along the minus strand of JANHGC010005213.1, from coordinate 44,722 downwards.
TTTAAAAGCAAGCAATTAAAGTCAGGTGCTACACAGTGCTTAGAGTTTGTAGCAATTTTGCTGTTCTCTAGGACAATTTTACTGATACATCTTTTTCCCCCAAGAATTTTGCAGAAGCATCTTTGGAAAGGAGCTGGTCTTTCCCCAAATGAACAAATTTCTAGAAGAAAATTAGCTGTCATGCTTGCATTTGGAACATCCCAATCCTGCACTTGCTGACTTAATGGAAAGGAAAGTGAAAATATTGATAGCCAGGTAAAAATGGTGCTTGTTTTTTTTTCCTTCCTCAGTATGGTTCCCATCCATTTGCTTCCATTAGTTTTTGAGTTAATCAATTTGGAGAAGAACTGTGGTAGCCTAGATTGGCAAGAGGAGAAAGATTAGTCTTCTTTCATATTTATTTATATTCTTCCATTACTTTACAGGAATTTCTCCTTAATCAAATCTGAACTATTAGATTGTGGCTTTCAAGGGGGGCATGGTCTGCATCCGAGCGGGATCTGCCGAGTTTTCACAGGGTTCTGTGAGAACCCCCAAAATTCTTGCTTGCCAGGGGCCCGGAGGGGTCTAACCTTGACCTGTAGGGGCAAGGGAAAAAGGACTGCAAACCAGGAACCAAGGGGAGTGTGCCGTCTCCCCGTTAAGCCCCATGTTTTTTGCTCCATACTGGCAAGAAGAAAAATGGCCTAGCCACACTAAGTTCAGAGCGACCACGGAGAAAGATTTGAAAGAAAGACAAAGATCTGCATGGAGATGGTCCTTGGAGGGATCTGATTTGACGACTAAAAGTTCGATTCCTGATGTGAGTAGAGGATTAATTGTTAGATAATTGACTGATGGTGGTTGGCTACAAATAAATCAGCTAAATGTATATAAGAGAAACCTGTGTTACAGAAGAAACTAACTTTTTTTTGGGAAATACCTTGCAGACTTATTAGTATGGTTGCAAATAATAGACTGGAAGTGGCCTGAAAGAGGATAGACTGATATTGGATTATATACAAAAAAATAAAGAGCTTGTGAGTTGGCAGCGGGAATGGTGGCAAGGGCGGAAAAAGAGACGGAGGAGAAGCGGGGCGTCATTGAGACTCTGGAAAAATGGATGATATTAAAAGAAGAGGCGGAAAAACTACGTGCCTCTTTTCAAAGAGTTAAAAATGACTGGGATAGATGGCTTGCAACAGCAGAGGAGAAAGAGGAGCCTGGAGAGTTACTACTGTTGGAGGAGGAGGTGCAGGAGATGAAGAGACAGGAGGGGAACTCGGCGACACCGGAGCTCAAAGAAATTAAAATGGTGCCACCCGCGGAAAAGAAAATTGAAACATCGAAATATTTACTACAAAAGAAGCTGGGGATTAAAGGAGGTCAACTAAAGCTGCAGAATCCACAGGCAAGAACAGAGTCTGGGAAGATTAAAAAGACGGAGTTAACAACAAAAAGGAAAAGATCACCAGAAGGAGCTGCTGGAACCGGTCATGGAGTTGAAGCAAAGTACCATGGGAAGAAGAAGACGACACAAGGGGACTTTTTTGAGAAAAAAAAAAGACTAGAGACGAAGGGTGGAATCTTGGAGTTGCAAGAAAGAAGAGTATAAAATGGTTTTTAAACTGACAAAATAACTTTTATTTATTATTTTATAGGGTTTTCTTCCTCTTCCTCTCTGTCCTCCCTTTATTTCTTAATTCTGTATTGGTTTGAATATGAATTGAAACTGGGATGTGGGGCGGGCGGATAAAAGTAATTTTTAGATTTGAGAGGATACAATTATAGAATATGAATTTAATTAAAAACATGGAAAAACTCTGGAAAATTAGGGAACATAGAAATGAATTTTTAGATTATATAAATGATTAAATTGTGAAACAGAGAATTTAGTCTTTTCAAAAGCAATTATTTAAATCATTTAATTTTTTATACTTCATATAAATATTACTAAAGAGCTGACTAACAAATGAAAGAATTTAGCCTCTTAACTGTTGCTATGCTGTCTACATGAGGCTTCCTTTGAATAGCATCTGGAAGCTTTAGCTGGTGCAGAATGCAGCAGCCCAGACAATTAATGACATTGGTTTTTCAGCACATGTGACACTACTAGCTTCCAGTGTGCTTCCAGGTGCAACTGACTTCCAGTGTGCTTCCAGGTGCAATTCAAGGGGTTGATATTTACCTTTAAGGCCTTACGAAGTGGGACTGAGCTGTTTATAGGATTGTCTCTTCCCAATTGTTTCTACTTGTCCCACTGAGTCTGGCAGGAGGGACATGCTCTAGGACAGTGGTGGCGAACCTGTTCGGGTCCGCATGCTGAAAGCGCATGCATGCCCCTCCTGCACATGCAATTCCCGCATGCATGCGCGCATGATCCCTACGCATGTGCGCACACTTCCTCTTTCACAAGCAATCTTCCCTCTTCCGAAAGGAAAGCAAGTATAGTGCCAGGGAGGACCTTTTTTCAAACTGCAAATCGGGGGAGGCGTGTGCTCATGTGCGTGGGGTGACAGCTCGTGTGCCCAGAGGAATGGCTCTATGTGCCACTTCTGGCAAGCGTGCCATAGCTTCACCACCACGGCTCTAGGAGGTATCACCAGCTAATCAGTGAGAGCTGGAATGGCCCAGGAAAAGGTCATTTTCTGCTGTGGTGCAAGTGGAACAATCACTTGAGTTAGTTGTGACATTGCTAGCCTTTCATAAATTCCTAAAACCTTGGTTTTGTGCCAAGTCTGAGCCTGGAAGTGTGATACTGTCCGTCTCTTGGGTTAGTGGATGGGTATTTAATAAAGTTCAGTGTCATGTGTTTTTATTTTCTATTATATATTTTATTTTATTTGTTTTTAACCATTTCACTGTATGCCACGTAGTCACACATATGAAATGGGTAGCTTCATAAACAAATAAATGAAGAAACAATATCCATAACTTGAACACTAACAAATATAATTTTTAAGTTCAGAAAGAGTTAAATGCATTATATTTTTAAATGTAATTATTATATTTAAATATAAATATTGTTACTAATAATGTCTAACAAATTAAGTAATTTTAGACAGAATTTCAATAGTTTTAACACCACAATATTTTAGATGACTGATATAACATTAATTCGGCCACAGAATTTAAACTGTACTTGCCCAGTTAAAATATTCAGAATTTGAATATTAATTATACAGCAGCAAGTATTAGAATGGGCAGTTTTATTGCTAAAAATTCTACAAAAGCTCCCAATTATTTCAGCATTGATACTATTTTGCTCATCACAAAATTGCTAAAGAACAAAGTGCAGATAGCCAGAAACCTAGATCAAACCATAATCTGTGCTGTACAATGCTATTCGTTTGTGATTATTATTCTTTACCTATGAAGAATTTAGGACCGATAGGAAATTCTGAAACATATAGCTATTTATATTAAAATCTTTAATAAGACTCTTACAATCAGAGTATATGATGAACACTGTAGGCAAAATAAAGTTGTTCAGAGTTGCTGTTTAGAGTGAGATGCCTGGCAGTTAAGTTTAATAAACAAACAAACAAACAAACAAACAAATAAATAAGTTCCTTACTTACCATTGCCTGTTCTATTTTGTTATCAATGGCTACAACACTCCCACCAGATGCACTGTTTAAAAGAAAAGCAAAGAAAAGTCACATATGAGCTTTGAGTTCATTGAAATGCTGTTCAGCAAGTGATGGAAAAGAAGTCTTCCATTATAGTTTCACAAGTCAGCACTTTCACAGCACTCTGCATTCAATGTTCTTCTACATTTTAGTGATCATTACAAACCTCTTAGATTGGCGAGCGTTAATTCCATATGCTCAGGAACAAGGAAGTGTGGTATCTTCAAATCGTAGGCATTGTATCCCAGAGAAAGTGAGACATATTTAAATCCCATTAAAATCAATGGGAACTGAGAATATTAATGTTTTCAATAGAACTTAGACATAACTAGTTCATGTTAGTTTGGGCCCAAGATATTTATGTCAGTTTCTGGCCCTTGTTGAAACTGAGCACAGACCTCCTGAGAGTATAAGAAAAGAAATACTGCCCACATCCTATTGGCTGTTATGAGCTCCCATATTTGAGCACATTAATATGCAACTGAAATAGTTCATAATCATAACCAAGTCAACCACTGTGTGTTTGAAAGTGACATTTTGATGCAAGTCTGCTAGATCAGTATGGAAATATGAAAAAGCACCTTAGTGGCAAAAAATAAGCCATTTCTTTTACAATAAAATGACACAAAAGATTGTTGGGAGAGTTCCACTTCAGTATAGAATACCCACAAAAGATAATTGGCTTGATTACAATGGTCCAACACTTTAGCCTTTGGTTCAAGCTCTACTTTTGGGGGTACTTCCACATCGTCTTTTCCACCAGACATTTTACAGTATATAGAACCCAGTTTCAGTTCTAGAGAGCACTAATTATGTTTATATCATCCTGTGCCATGCTGATCAAAATGTCATCTCCATATGGTTTAGATTTTTACTACATATAATAAGTTTACTATAGAAAAAAAACCACTGTCTTTTTAGCAAAGTATTCTGCATTCACTACTAGAAAGTTACATCTATTTTTCATTTTTTTTAGTCTATTATTGACCAGGGAACTTAGTTTACATGTAAATTATTCATGTCTTTATAATCCAGCATAAAAATAAGGCAAATTCAGTGCTTTCAACAGTATATTAAAAAAACTTCTTTCCATACTGATTTTATTTTAAATAATTATTATAATAAACAATTTTCAAATAAACAAGATATAGTGCAAAATCTACCAAACTTTTAGGATCTCCATAAGCTTAGTTTAATAACATTATTACATAACTTCAAGTATTAATATTTCATTCTTTTATATATGTATGTATACTACAATGTCTCCTATGACAAAGTATTGGCATTATTAAAGAAGAACAATAACCACTGTAATTAAAACACTCCATAAATAAATGAAATTATCCTCAAAGGATTTAACATTTTTTCCTGACTTTCTTCACTGTAAGAGCAATGTCAAGTTGTGATTAATCAGATGTCTGGGAGCTATTGCTGAGTTGTGAGCTGGCACATATAAAAATTAATTCCATTTTTTTTCAAAAGTTTAAGAAATATTAAAGAAACATCTGACTGCCCAAAAACGTATTTAAAACAGAAAGATGCAATTGTGCTTTGTATTTACGCTTGCTGAAAATTTGTGTAATCACTTCCAAATTTGTCAGGTCCATAAGAAACATAGAGCACATAAAGATAAATGATATAAGACTGATATGATTAAAGCATCATTAAGAACTTTCAGCACAGTATATTTAATACTTGAATAATTTTTGTTGTTCTTTCTTTGAGTCAGTACAATTGCTCTGGATGAATCTAAATATAAATGTTCAACATGAAAAGGTATGTCAATTAACATGCATTCCATACAGACAGGAATCATAATAATTCCAATTTAATTCTCACCACCAGGATAGTGCATGAAAAGAATTACCAAGACTACTTTATTGTAAACTTATTTTCCATTGTTTCTCCCTTTATCCCATATGAAATATTTAAATTTTCTCTATTTATACTGTACTTGGAATCCATCTCAAAATTCCTTGGCGTGATAGAATAGAAATGTACTATATATTCATTATTTAATAGCATATATTAAAGTGAAATATATCAGCCTTCACTTAAGAGCAAAAGATTGTTTTAAAATGTGGACTTATAGCAAGTTTTTCAAAAGAGTCATGAAAGCAAAATGTTCATTTTGTTTATTTTAAAAGCAATCTTTATCTGATACCTGGGGGTTGTGAAGAATTAAATGATCAAAAATAATCTGAAATTATGGCTCCTAAAGCCCAGGATAGGATTCCACTCCCTGTGGAAAACTGTTACATGAACCTGTTGGGAGATATTGTCCATCAGTTTGGGTGACATCCCTAGCTGAGTTAGGTATGCCGCAGTAATCCTGACATAGAGCCTGAAGGCAATAATTGAAGATTTGGAAGGGTCAGGATCAGAGTAGATTCTTGCAACACTGCACTGCAACCTGTCACTGCTAGATTTGGTTCTACCCCAGCTGGATAGACATTAGCTCTTGATAAGGTTACATTCCCTCTAAAGAAGCATACCTGCAAATTGGGTGTGTGGGTGTCTTCCTAGACTCACAGCTCCTGCTGAAACTGCATGTAAAAGGCATAGCCAAAGTATCTTTTGCTCAATGTTGGTTGATATGCCCTCTATGGATCAATAATTTTTTTCCAACAGTAGCTTATATACTAACCTTTAGGTTTAACCATTGCAAGGCATTCTATTGGTGGCTTTCTTTGAAGACCACTGGGAAACTAAAATTAGTTTGTAAAGCACCTGCCTTCTTCCTGGTCACGCTTTGGAAATAACACCTGTTTTGTGATGCACACTGGTTATCAATAGCATTCAAACTGCTGATGCTTATGTATAAAGCCATACATGGCTTGGCTCTCAATTACCTTTGGAATCATATCTTCCTAAGAAAAATGTACTTGTCCTATGCAGCTAAGAGGGCTGGAGCCAGAAGACAGCCTTTTTTCCCCAGCTGCTTCTTAACATTAGATCCATGCTTTCCCTCTTGAATTTCAGAGAGTCGTTTAAAGCAATCTTATTCTGTGGGTGTTCAGGCAGCCTGGTCTGGTTCTGTAGTTTTATACTGGTTTACACAAATATTCAAAAATGGTTGCTTAACATGGTTATTTTTAATTGTACTTTTTGTCTCTTTTTGTGTTGTTTTTTTCTTAAAAATTGCATGTGGCCACAAACTGGTATAATAAACAAACAAGATAAGGAGACCTATTCTTCAGAAGGGAGAAGACTGCAGGTAAAATAGTCACACATCTCTTAAGCATCCTTAGAATAGTTGTGACTCTTAACGTAAAGATACTGAGCAAGAATTCTTCCAGTATTTTAAGGGCTTATACACCTAAATTATTCAGTGGTGTTATATTATTTCATGTACTATTTATTCAATATTTTGGTATTTTCTATTGTACCTTAACATTTGCATCTGTATTCATTACACTTTTAACATTCATTACACTTTTAACATAAGGTCGTAAGTATTTTTTGAGGATTATAAAGGAGGCCACTATAGAACTTGCAAAGGAGTGGAATTTAAATGTAGTAACGCACTGTATATGCGGACACGCAAGAGCATATATTTTACAAAATATTTCTATCATCTAGGAAAAGAGTAACTCAAATTCAAGACTAACTGGAACAGTGGAGTAATAATGCACACAATTGTAAAGAGTGGAGCAAAATGAAAGTGTGCATTTCTCTTGAAACAATATATATTACAAATACTACTACAATTTCAAGAATTGCCTAATTTATTCCTATCTCTGGCTTTCTAAGTAGTTGTACTACAACTACTAAACTTCATTAGGCCATTTTAACACACACATCCCATTTTTTGTTTCACCTTTCAAACATTGCTTAATGGAATGATATCTGAAGCTGGAGAAGCAGATATTTTTTTCAGTCCGCCCCTCCACAAATTTATCTATCTTCTCTCTACATATATATGTAAGGTTTTTTTTACTCAAATATTTATGTATTTATTTTATTCGATTTATACCCCACCTTTCTTCCCCGATCAAAGGAAACTCGAGGCGGCTTACAAGAATTAAAATACAATACAATGAAACATGTTTGAAGCAATTTTATAATAATAATAAAATATTTATAATAATCAACAAAATCACCCAATCACTGGTCATACAACAATCACTCTTCAGTTATTAATTCCACGCTGCCAACAGAGCCAGGTCTTAGTGGCTCTGCGGAAGGCCAACAGACTAGGAATGGTTCGGATGTCCACAGGTAGCTGGTTCCAGCTGGCAGCTGGTGCCGCCACAGAGAAGGCCTTAGCTCGTGGACCCGCCAGCCAACACTGTTTAGCTGACAGGACCCGTAACAGGATCTCACTGGGTGCTGGAAGGCATGAGGTGGCAGAAGGTGGTTTCGAAGTACCTCACTCCTAAGCCATGTAGGGCTTTAAAAGTTGTCACTAGCACCTTAAATTGCACTGGAAGACTGTTGGGAGCCAGTGCAGCTTGTAGAGGACAGGTGTTATATGGGTGCACCCTTTATCACTCGCGCGGCCACATTCTGGACCAATTGGAGCTTCCGAGTGCTCTTCAAGGGCAGCCCCATGTAGCGTGCATTACAGTAATCTAAGCGTGAGGTGACGAGGGCATGAGTGACTGTCAGAAGAGCCTCCCGGTCTAGGAAGGGGGGCAAACTGATAGAACCTATGCACCTGTGCGTAGGCCCCTTGGCCACAGCCGCCAGATGATGGTCCAATTGCAGCTGTTGCTCCAAGAGGACCCCTAAGTTGCGCACCCTTTCTGAGGGGGACAATTTCTCCCTTCCCCAGCGTATAAATTACTATAAAAACAATCATATTTGTGGACTGTTCCATGATTCTTTGAAACAACCATAAAAGTTCAATACTGGAATACTTAAGAATCAAATTGCAAAACACTACATCCAATAGCACTATTTGGTGGACAACTGAACACATTACTTCTACATAGACACAATAGATGAGATACGATAGATGAATATGTAAATCTGTGCAAGATTCAAATGCAATATATGATTATGTTATTTGGATAGAATCTTTGATGTACTGAATCTGAAGTTTAAGATCCAAAGGCAGTTTGTAACTTAGAAGACTTTAGCAGATTTAGTCTGAGCTCTCCATTGCAGCTTTCCTTTCATATGTAGATAAAGCAGCGACTTTTTGACACTAATATAGGTAGTTTGCTGTTGAGTTTTTCTCACATTCATAATATGTTCTTATAACAATATTTGAAGAAGTATTGTTCTGTCTGTGTCTCATTTCTCATAGAATTTGTTTAAAAAAAATTGCTTGGAGACACAGAAAAAAGAAGAAATATTTCTACTGAACTAAAAATCAATTACATTACTTTCCATTTTCATTCCCACTGTTTTTAGCCTAAAAAATATTCAGAGAAAGTATTTTATAGATATCTATGGTGAAATGCTTGACTATATTGGGCTGATACTTTGCAAACCATATCTACCATATCTACCATTGTCAGACCATTTTTGCCAAAGTTAAAGTAGCTAACGAAGTTTAGCAATTTTATAGATAAATATTTTATCAAACTGAACATCAAATCTTTTAAATCAAAGATTAAATTCAATTATTCAATTACTGGTACACCCTTAAGTACTATCTAATAATCATCCAACTATTCAGTGAGATGGGAAAGCAGATGAACAAAAGTTTAAAAAAATAATTAGTCTGAATGAATGTATCAGTGGTAAATAGTAACGGTTAACATGGTAAATTGATGTAAGATATTAACTGATGATAAACTTTCTTTGAGACATTTTACAGTCTTATTTTTAGAATTGTTACTGCCAATAAAACTTTTATATTACTAAGTGAACACATCTGAAACAGAACATGCTGGTGCATACAAACATTCTAGAACATTTGTTAAATACTACATTCTAATTTGGAGAAGTTCAGAATTTAAAGTGGTTCAGGAAGTACAAATCAGATCAGTTCATTTCCAAATATAAACTGAATGAAATGCTGAGTCAAACCACTATGTCAGATGTACTGAGATTGGAAATGGCCACTGGTTCAGAATTCTAGAGGCAGCATTTTCAACGCACAATATGGGTCATCACAAAGTAGAGAGCTGTGACTAAACAGAATTGTCAATGCCGATGGGCAAACTTTACTTCCCATTTTCTTGCATCTATCGCAAAGTCAGAATATACTACGCCAAGCAGCAAAAATATACTAGGCCAAGCAGCAGTGTGATTGCTCCCTGGTGTGTCCTTTTTAAAGCTATTCCACAATCTCTTATTCTGAGTAATTAAAGTAGTGAAAGGCTCCTGAGGTTACTGCACCTAGCAACAAGTGTTCAAGTGGTAAGAAAAAACATGGTGTCTTCCCAAAGGAAGCTTCAACCTGGCCATGGTGTTTAATTCTTAAAACAATACTTTAGAATACTGTATGTAAGAAAGAGGTTTCTTCAAATACCTAGCTCATATGTCCAGGAATGAATTTTTAGAGATGGCTAAACTCAGGAATATGGTGATCTGTCAAAGTCGTATGCAGTTAAGAGTCACAATGTGATCAACGACTGTTTTTGCCAGCCGGTCATCTCCAACACGGTAGATAACATCATTATTTTTAGATGAGTGCACAAATTCATGTATTATGTTAGGGAATCATGGTATCATAAATTTAGAGAACCCCTCCACTACAGGACAATATAGCCTAATTTGGTCCTATTTCCCTCTTGTCTATGGATGCTACTAAACTGTCTATACAAGTACTGACTCCTAATCAGAATTTCAAAGAAAAAAAGGCTTATATTAGATTAAAAGCAGATTTTATATTCCTTAAAAGCTAAAGGTTCCTATCACACATACATGCTAGTTGGTTCTCGACTCCAGGGGGCAGTGCTCAACTCCGTTTCAAAGCCGAAGAGCCAGTGCTGTCCGAAGACATCTCTGTAGTCATGTGGCTGGCATGACTAAATGCCGAAAGTGCATGGAATGCTGTTACCTTCCCACCAAAGTTGGTCCCTATTTTTCTACTTGCATTTTTACATGCTTTCAAACTGCTAGGTTGGCAGCAGCTGGGACAAGTAATGGGAGCTCACTCCGTTACACGGCACTGGGGATTCGAACCGCCAAACTGCTGACCTTTCTTATCAAGCTCAGCGTCTTGGCCCTGAGCCACCACGTCCCTTCCTTCTATTCCTTAGGATTGCTTTAATATGAAACATCTGGATATACACTTGTGAATCAATGTTACTTAGATAAAACATTTTGGCACTAAAGTTGTGGCGGGCTCCCACTCTGCTGATCTTCTGGAAGGCCTGGCTTTGACAACTGGCATGGGGATCAAGGGAGACATGTTGATAAATGAAAACAAACACAAAAAAAAGAGTGACATGCATAAGAACACCCCCTCTTTTTAACTTTTTAAACTTGTTTTTACTCCTGTTTTTTAACTTTATTTTAATCTTTATCTCTTTTCTATGGCTGTATGGTTTTTATATGTAAACCAACCAGAGTCAGGATCCAATCTCGGTTGGTCTTCTCAGCTTTTGGACTTGTGCTGGAGCCCATCGTCAGGGAACTTCTCTCCCACTAGAATGTGTCCCTTAGATGAGATAGGTGGTGTATAAATTTGATAAATAAAAATATCACATAATTCTGAGTTACGGATACATCCCCTACACTACAATGTCAATGTAGTTAGATTCAAAAGTCAATAAATTAGATTCAGAGTTTGCTTCCAATGTCACTGATTCAGCTGCATTTCCTCAGAAAGTTCGGTTGAAACTCTTCTCTTAAAATTCCATGTGGTTAGATTCCTAAACCTTCCAAAGTAGAGTTGAAGGGTTTGCTGTAGTTTGTAGAGTTGAGGCCATACCAGTGATGGAAAAGAAAAAGTTGCTCTTTCTCTATTCCACCAGTGTCTTTATGGATTGAGGGAGCCAATCAGTTCACAAAATGCAACATTTGCACTCTAGTCATAAATTATGAAATAGTATGAACAGAAATGTCTGAAAAAATTTGGCATTTAATAAGTAGAAATCTACTTATTTTCTCCTGTTTAACAGTCACTTCCATGTTTTTTACATTTATCAAATTTCAGATTAAAGAAACCCGATCCATCTTAGAATATCGTATGCTTAGCAATAAAAATATCATATACCCTATGTAGCAATATATAAATAATGTCCATCTCCCATGTGAAAGAGAAAAAAAATTCCCAGGAAAATTTATTAAAAAGACTATGAATTTCTCCATGAAATCTGAGGCTTTCTTGAATTCTCAAAGGTTAACTCTCAAAGAGCTATTTAATATAATAAAGTTGCCTCAGCAGAGCAAGACAAGATCTGAGTATAAGGAAATGCTGAAATGAATTTTGTACAAGTTTTGAAAGAACAATCTGCTACAGAGCAAAAGTATGAATCAGTCTTCAACCAGTTCCATCTATTCCAACGTTATCACAGAATTGGAAAAGATATCTAGACCAACTACCTGCTCAGTGGAAAATTTGCTAAATCGTTTTAGACAGAGCTCTAACTTTAACAGACAATTTATTCCATAGTTTGACAATGCTATCCCTTTTTTTGCAGAATATATAACAATTATTCAAAGTTAATGTAATCACCTCAATAGTCCAGGATGTAACTCATCTAGCCCTTCATATTTGAGTTCATTTAAAGTGGATAAGTGTTCCTTTACCCTCATCTTGCCTAGCTTCCTCCTTGCATTAGTGGCACAATAGTAACCAAGCAGGGCTTTATTTCCTTTCAGAGAAAAAGCATTGAGAATAATTATGGTATTCTGTATTCTCATCTATTATTATTCCATTCCTTCTTTCCCACAACAATTCTACATCCTATTTGCTTTTCTTTTTGTTTCTGAGATACTCAGGAAGGCTCTTTTTCACTCTTTCAACATTTGTGACCTCAGCACATCCCAAGCTTTAATCCTTCTGATGCTATCTCCAACTTTTTGGTCTCTTCCTTGTATCCTTCTTTGCTTATATGTTCTTCCTCCAATCTCATATTATATTATTTGGCTTTTTTTTAACACGCTGACAATGTCTTTTTTCTATTTGTGGTAGAATGCCAGAAATTGAATCAAGCTTCTATCAGCCATGTCCACTTTGGTTTAAATTTGCAATGAATGAAACTGATATGTAGCAATGATATGAGGAAATTTCATTTTGCTTGCGAAACTTGAATCACTGAACCAGTGAGATGAACATTACTAGATTCCTCTTTGACCCCTGTAGTGCTTATTGTCTTCATGGAGCTAGTAGATCTGAGACTCAACACACAAAACCAAACAATTATCTTTTTTTTCCTTAATCTTATGGCATGTTGAAACCCCCAACAGTGGAATAAGCTATTAAGAGTACTTGAGGATCTCAATCTCAATTACTGAAAACAATGGCTTTATAAGCTTTGTATCTGTTTTAAATATGAATTATTCAGATTATTGTGATTTTAAATACTGTATTTTTAACCTAAAATGTGTTCTTTAAAATGTTTAAATCAGCAAGCATGTGAATTGAGCAAGCTTTAAGAAAAGCAGTTCAATTTTCTTTGCTTCAATACCACAAATGCAAACAAACAATGATGCTTAATGTTCAATTAGCAGTAGAAAATATAAAACAGACAAAAACATCATAAGCCTGAAAAGCCAAGATTCCAATCTTTTAATATTGGAATCTGCTAATATTGTGAGAAAGCGAATTGCAGCTGTTGAATTAGTAACACAACTTTGACAAGTGATATCCTCAAAGTTGAATTTGTTGCAGTTTCTCGCCAATTACCTGGCTGTAATTGAATTCTCTTTTAATGCTTTAATTTATCCATGATTCAATTTGTAGATACTTGTTATAATTGTTATTTTGTCCAATCAATATAGATCCCATATTTACTGTTCTTAACTCTGAAATTTAAAAGATTTTGATTTCTTTTCAAAATACTTCAGTCAGGCCATTTTTACTACTGATTGTTTTCAAACATTAAGTCTGAACTGTTGATAGCTACAACTGATAGAAGTTCTCATTTTAATATTAATGATCATTTGATTTAAAAATACTCTTCTCCCAGAAAAAGCTTGTCATATATGAAATGGAGCAAGATTCCACATGGCCCAAAAGACAAATTATGTAACTGAGAAATTTTGGGATACTTTAATTCCCCTACATGGCAAATAAAGAAGGAAAAGGAAGAAGATACTAAAACGAACATATTACTTGATGACGAGAAACCTGCACAGTGCAAAGCTCTTCATGCATACTTAAGCATGTATGCTTTCCATACTCAAATATTCATACCTATCCCAGAGGTTCTTTGATTCCTGTAACTTGTTCGAATGAAACACTTGGTAGAAAGTAGTTGAAGGATTCCTATGAGAGCCAGGAAATGAAACAAGATTGAAAATGAACAATCTTTTTGAGTAAAATTATGTGTTCTGGTTTAAACATTTTGATAAGCTAGGTTCAAAGCTGAGCAGATATATGATAAATAAAAGAGAAACAAAGTGTGTACAAAATATTCTTCCTTGGATATTAAAGAGAATTTTTAACATCATTTTCAAAATGTGTCAATCAAATGCATCTAAATCCTTATAAGCAGAATACGATAGCTTTTATGATTATCCACCTAGCCCTGATATTTAAATGGTACTATCTTCTGAATGAAGGGTTGTCTGCTATCACTATGCACTGATAATATGGGTCCCAAAGCCAGACCCTGCTATAGATACCTGAACAAGGTAGTTTCCACAACTTCTAAACAATGAATTTAAAGACACACAGAGGAATGGGAATCCAAACATAAAAACTGATGCCATTAACCAAGAACAGTTCATATTTGCCAAGCAAGTTATTCATGTGTGATTACCCGGAAGAAAAACCACATACACATTTCCCAATAAGTAATTTTCTCAAATTATCAACCTCGGGCTTAAAAAAAGGAAAGTCTAAAAAAACCTCAAGACGTTCTAAACTATAGATTATTCAGTCAACTGATGTTCTGTGAGCAAAAATGAGATAGCACAGACTGACAAATTCCATGCTTCTAAATACAGAAGGTGGATTAGGAATAAACTTCCTTTATCTGAAGGTAAAGATGGCAGGCAATATGTCCTTCACAGAACTTTGATCACAAAAATGGGACATTACTGTATTAGAAAGGCAAGAATATAACTATTTAGTTATTAATTTTTTATTAATTTCATCTTGCAGAATGATGGGTCTGCAAAAATCTGAAACAATTTTCAAGTAGATTACAAAAATGTTTTATCAGTAATTCTCATAATATCTGTATTTAATGGAGCCAGGACAAGGAACTCTTTTCTTAACTATTTACTATCCCATTAAGGGAAATCTATATTTTCAGCTGCAGTCTGAAGAAATAGAAACATTATCTTAAAAAAATATCCTTACTTCTGAAAAATCACACAGAGAAAAGAACTGTTTTTCACAGGCAATTTTTCTCTATTTTCAATTCCCAAGCCTCTAGAATCATCGTCAAATGGTACTACCGATAGCCATAGTTTGTGGAAACAGAACATTTCTGACTATAAATTGTGAATTTATTTCCACCATTATACTTTTAGCATTTTGATAGCATGCTAAATGCGGTTCATGTAAAACAGAAAGGAAACAGGCACACAAGAACCTGAGGGCTTGCTGGGACTTGTTCTTGTAACACTAAATCATAATTTCATATTATATTTGAATATTGACATAAAAATTTAATACCAAGCCATACTTAAGGAACTATTACATACAAAATTCAAGATAATTATCATACAAACCAAATACGAAATAGAAACTATTATAAATCTGACAAATGCAATTTATGTCATATAATGCAATGTATTATTGCATTTTTATTAACAAAAACTACATATGTATTTTCTCAAGAAACACTAATTTGCAACAGAATCATTACAGTTTTCCTGGACAACTGCAATGGTGATTTAATAAAGGAGAGAATAATGCAGTATGTAGTTAACATGTGTATTTAATAAATTAATTCCGATTAAAAATGTTTCCTCACTCTCTCATCTACAGTATTATTATTCTACATTATGGGTATCCTTTTGACTTGCCTGAACTGCATTGCATGAATGTATAATTAATCTATATAAATTTCACAATAATGCTAAAAGTTTACAATCTTGTGGGGCTGCATTACTACCAGTAGCTGTCGAGGGTTGCATGCAATCTGTGGGCTGCGGGCTGGACAAGTCTCTTCAACATAATCAATAAATATTATTTGTTTGAGAAGGTAAAATCTATAAGTTAAATCTTATCAACAGATTCTGATGAAGTCTTGGTTAGGTAACATGAGATTAAGAGAAAACTAAATTTGATAAATTAAATAAAAATATTAAACACAGGAAATAAATTAGGGTTACTTCAAACAAGCATTATAGAAAGATTGAGATCTGTAGTACTGTATACCTTAGCTGCACATTGCTAAAATTAACCAAGACACTAAGCTTCTTAACAAGAAGAAAACCTCACTGTCTAAATGTAGTAAAACACTTATGAAACTAAAACAATTAACAAAAACTGTGTAACATTATGGTACATATTTTCTTACAGACTCACTGGTTTTCTGAAAAGAAATGAATTGGAACATACAAGCGTTTGTATTTATATTTTGTGAGAAAGAGCAGACATTTTAAAGTATCGTAGAAATCTAATTGTTTAAATTTCCAGAATAGTTTAATTGGAGTATTCAACTAAGTATTCAACTAAGAAATATAAGCTTAGTCTAACCCATTAAAATATTTTATTCAAATATTTAAACAGCATCTGCCTAGAATACATTTACCTTTAAATAATTAAAAAATATAAAAGCATAGAACATCATCTATACTTTAGCATGACTAAGATATATGCACCTAAATGTGTTCTTTGGAATTATGACTTAAGCTATCTAGATTCATTGGTATTGTTCACTATTTTAACTCATACACATTTAAACAGTTTCATGAGTCCATACCGTGTTTCTCCAGCAATAGGACTGAATCTTATTTTCTTTTAGACTTGAAAATAAGTACTTAGACTTATTTTTGAAGAGGATCTTACTTTTTTGGGGGGAGAAGAATGCATCATCGGACTCAGAAACTAGGGATCCTGCAGGCATCCTGGGCACATAAAGGCCGCAAAAATCCCCAGGCTTATTTTTGAGGTAGGGGTAATATTAGGCCCACCCAAAAAATTAGGGTTGGGCTTATTATTGGGGTGGGTCATGTTTTCTGAGAAACAGGGTATCAGACAAAGAAAAAAAAAACATTCTTATTTGGTTCAAAGGAAGTTACAGGAAGATTAATTTCCCCACAAGTAGATTTACGGTATTTTGGATGTTATTCTTGCAACGTTGTGTCATTTTAAATCAGTAGTTCTTAAACTGTACCACTCTCTTACTCCATTTCCCAGGATCCAATTATGTGATTAGCCCACCAAAAAGAGAGAGTGTGTTTTACATAAGCACCTCGACAGTGTTAATCCCAAACCGGATCCTTGACTCACAAACAGTAACAAACTGCATCCTTAACCCAGTTTAATAATCATCATTTTAGATGAAACTTTCCCAACCTGATAACCTGCTAGAAGATAGTATATAACGCCAATAATTTTTAGCTAGCAGATCAACTTGATATGTAGCTTAAAAAAATAACTTGGATCTAGGCAGGTGGGATATAAATGAATACTGAGAGTAGTAATTCAAATATTGCTGTAATGACCCACAACAGTGGAATGACACTGGTATTTTTCTAATCTTCCTCTAACCTCTCTAACCCTTGTGCAGGAAAACCAATTTTACTTTCATTGCGTCAAGCTGCTCCACAAACTCTTGCATAGTTATATGGAGATCCAACATGTCTGCATCTCACACACACACACACAAAAACCCCTTCCGTAGTTCTCAAATAGTACTCTCTAAATTCTAAGAAATGTATCACTGAATCCAACTTTGCTTCACTTCCTCCTCCTCCTCCTCAAAAAAACATTATTTATTTATTTATTTGTTTGTTTGTTTTATATCCCGCCTCTCTTCACCCAAAAGGGGAACTATTTAGCTATTTTCAAAGGGATTAAAAACAGTGACCACAGCCAACTTGGTGTCAAAAGTGTTACCACGTGCATCAGATAGTATAATGAACATAGAATTACTTACAGGAGTCTAATGAGCAAACTGCCAGGATGCTCAAGGCGAGGTGCATCATCACCATCAAAATGCATGCTAAGTCATCCCACTGGGCAGGAGAAGACAGCAATCTGTGATTTTTTAAAGACTTGAAAAACGAAAGTAGCTTTTAGGTTTCACAGGCTGATACTCCACTTCTTTGTCTAAAAACCTAAGAAGCACCTGGGCTCCTTTTATCAGCTGTTGACTTAGTCTAGCATCCTCCCAACCACTTTGATCTTCACTGGAAATTTCAAAAGTTGCCGTCCAATGTATATGGACAGTTTTTGACTACAATATAATATATTAACAGAGTTGGAAGGGACCTTGTAGGTCATCGAGTCCAACCCCCTGCCCAAGCAGGCAACCCTCTTCCCAAGCAGGAGAAGGTTTTAATCGCTCTCGGGAATCGAACCGCCGACCTGCCGACATTAGTGGTACGCAAGCCCAGCATCTTGTTACTATTATGATTAGCCAGTTGTGAAATACACAAATGGCAGGATGCTAAGATGGTCATAAATGGGCTCTAGTTGCCAAATGCCTAAACAGCAAATATATGCCTGCAGGGACACTGTGCCAGTTCGTAAAGGCAAGGATTGATCATAAAGTTACATTTTCAATGCAGCATAACTTCAAAGGGTTGCTTAAAGGGATGGTTGGTCATGCATATTTAGAGATGTATGTGACTTCCGATGCGATCGGAGATAAATGCTATGAGTTATGTAGTCTTTTATTCTTTTGTATCAGTAAACTGTTTTTCTTAGATATGCGTCATGTTTCTTTTTAAGAGCAATGAATCTAAGTGATCCATCTCGCCTCTGGGGCTATTTTGGCTTCGTAACAAATGGTAGCAGAGGATGGTTTACATATATCTCTAAATACACATGACCAACCATCTCATTTAGCAACCATTTGAAGTTACGATGCATTAGAAATGTAACTTTATGATATCCTTGCATATATATTCACACACACATACACACATATGGCAGATTGATGAAGGGAACTATCAGATATAATGCTAGATCAACAATAAGTATAAAAACACTGTAAAGAACAGCAAACTATAGTTTTCTTTTGACAACAGTTAATTCTTGATGATCTTTAGTAAATTGGGACATTAGAGAAAACAGACTGTACAATAGGTTAGACATATCACTATTACAGAAATTTTTGCCACAACTGCTTGCGGTGGCTTCACATTCTCTTACATTTCTTTATTTTTGTAGTAATGGCTTTGAGAACCTTTGTATTATGGCTCAACATTTTTGGATTAAGAAAAGAAAAGAAACAAAAAACTAGGGTTTTATCACCCAAATCTTTACCATCAGGTGACCACTTCATCCTATATAGCTTTACAAATCATTAAAATACTAGTAAGTAAGTTACTGAAAGATCAAAAAGAATGAGAATGCCAAATAGGCAGACTTACTGAAAATGGGTTCCCCCACTCCCCAAGTCTAATCCCAACACAGAGAAATCCAATGAAAGGAAACACAATTAGCCAAATCTAAATCCACTTTAGATTTAAAAAACAAGGCTTCAAAGGAGTTAGAACTGCAAGTTAAGAAATAAATACACTAAATGGTCTTAAGTCTTAAATATAACAATGGGGACGTGGGAAGAAGTTATGCAGGAAAGTGGAAACAGCAGCTCATGTTTCTTTTTTCTTTTTTCTTTTTTGCAAAACAGCCTGCAGGCAGGCAGCCAACATTTTGATCCTACCATCATATAAACCAGAGGTTCCCAAACTTGGTGGCTTGAAGACTTGTGGACTTCAACTCCCAGAATT
>JANHGC010005213.1:11419-25081 GCA_027560395.1 Boaedon fuliginosus | reverse complement strand
ATCTATCTATCTATCTATCTATCTATCTATCTATCTATCTATCTATCTATCTATCTATCTATCTATCTATCGTTTGTGGACCATACAATATAAAATATTAAATTAAGGTAAAACCATATTAAAATCACCATAATACTGTATATCACCATAGTCACAGTAGGATAGATGCTACAATTCGATATTTAAGAAATCAAACCATCTAACTACTTCTGCGATGGCTATGATGTGCTTTGCAATTTCCTGAGAGGACATTCTCAAACTATATGTATTATCATCTGTTCTGATAATATGGGGGAGGGGGGTTATGACATGTACCCTACTTCCATGATGGTAGAACTTTCTGTTCTAAATGGAGCAGATGAAAGTCTACACACACAGCAACCAAACTGCATACTCTCAGTCAAAAACTACAGTTGCAGCAACTAGATTATCTGAGCTAAAATAATGACTGTCCCATAGTAATTTTTTTCCATTTCTAACTTCCTGCAAATCTGTAATCTGTAATCAAAGAAGCAGATTCTTTACCAGACTAAATATTTATTTCTTTGAAATCATAATTCAAGATGCCAGATATTCATTGTTGTCCCATTTAATTTGAAAAGGGGACTTCTCCTCTGAATAATCCTATGAAAACATTTTACTGAGAAGAAAATATCCACCAAAAGTAACAGCAAAAAAGACTTTCAAATTTCAATATAAAGAAATCTTGCATATGTGAAGGATGATAGTAGCTCAAGTAGAACATTATAAATATTTTCCATTCAGAAAACTTGGCCTGCCTATTGCTAATTTTTCACAGAAAGGTAGCATGTTGTTTCAATATGTCTTCTCTATTTGGATTAAAAGTGATTTTACTTGGGGTTCTGCTGGAACCTGGGAGCGGTTTACTTTTCAGATTTGATATTTATCAAATAACATTTAAGCATTTTTGTTCCACCATCTAAAATAGAAAAATATTCAAGAGTTGGTTTTACTGTTCTGAATCAAGCATTTATTTTCTAAATCAATTAAGATGCCATTTGTTTCCTTCTACTTTTCTAAAAATTTACTAAGAACACTAGTTTATTTTTGTTGCAGCCTTATCATATCAGTCAAGTCTTAAAAGGATAAGTAATGTGAAAAGTCTTCAGTAAGTTCTTATATCTCAAATGTTGGTTAGAACTTTCATGGCAAAAAATGTAAGGGTATAGTTTTCACATCTGAAGTTCTAGATGACTTGGCAACCTATGTTTCAATTCTCTATTTCTCCAATTGATTGGCAAGTATGAGATGCACACATGGAACTTTCCTGTGAGATCTGGTAAAGCTGGAATGTAGATCTCCTTTTGTTTTTAGAGGTTAGAGCTAAACCTAATATTTGTCCTATTAGATTAAGTTATCTAACATCAGTTCTGTAGATCAATTTGCTAACAAAACTAATAATTCTTATTCTAAACGATTGTTAATCTGAAGGAATATTTTTTAATGACTTTCTTCTCTCATTGGGGTAATCTTTAAATATTCAAAATAGGGTAGTTAAGTTGGAAAAGTAAAAATGGGATAAATCTGAATGTCCACTTTCATGTTTTCTTTCACTTATTAAAATTTCATATTTAAAGCACAGAACCTGCATGCCTGCTAATGCAGGCAGTTAAATACATTTATTCAGCAAGCTTGAGACTGGAATTTTTCCTACTAACTATATAGAACATGATATGAACGTCGTGTTCTAGACCTCCCTTAGGCATGAAAATTGGGAGACTTTGGACTAGTCACTCTCTCAGTCCAATCTACCTCACAGGGTTGCTTGTTGTGTGACGAAAATATTATCTATGAAAATATCATCTATCTTATCTATCTATCTATGGATAAAAATATGATTATGAATTTTGATTTTTTTAAAATTCAAAGGTACAGAGCTGAAGAGAGATACTAGCTCTGAAAACTGAAATGCAAGAGTTTATAAAAGGCTTCCCATATCATAAATTAGTGACATAAGACAGATAGGGTATGATATCCTTTTCTCCTGGAACAGATCATGAAAGCTTGTTATTCTGTTGGAAGATAAAGCATCATCTGGAAAAGCTCTCCAACTAAGAAAATGGCTTACCTCCAAACTATCTTGCACTGGTTATATCATAAATAAAAGAAGACTTCTTGTGAACTGAATTAGATTATAAGTGTTTAGTTAATCCATATGTACTAACACTGAACTAACACTGGCTTATTAACCTTATTAAAGATATTGCTGTATTTCCAAATTACATCCATTTTCCTAATTTTAACAAGAGGAGAAAATTCAAAGTGGCTAGACCAGGACTTCAAACTTGCAGTCCGCATGCTTCACACACTGGCCATGCCCATGCCCGGTTTCATGAAGGGGGAAGAAAAGTCATGATATGTCATGTGACACCCTTGGGCTAGACTTTTTACCAAATAAAGACCTTTAGAATAATTTTTAAAAAACAAACTATTAAGATATATCATCCATGCTCATTATGCTACCTTATGCCTCCCAGCGCCCAGTTAGATACCACAGAGTTGGCTTGCTACTGGTACCGTCAGCCAAACAATGCCAGCTGGCAGGCCCCCATGCTAAAGCCTTCTCTGTGGCAGCACCGACCCTCTGCAACCAGCTCCCCCCAGAGATTAGGACCATCCCCACCTTGTTGGCCTTCTGAAAAGCCACAAAGATCTGGCTTTGTCGGCGGGCCTGGAGTTGACTAACTCCCCCTCTTTGAATGTTGTTGTTTGTGTTAACATTTTAAATTGTATTGAATTGTTCTATATTTTAATTTTTAGCAGCCTCGAGTTCCCTTTGACCTGGGAAATTAGGCGGGGTATAAATCAAATCAAATCAAATAAATAAATAAATCCAGTCATAATAGCCTCAGCTTTAATGGGGATATTTATTTATTTTATTATTTATTTATTTATTTATAATTTGTCAAACAAAAACAAAAAGACGAATATAAAAATAAAATGAGAAGGACAATAGGCACATTACTGCACTTATGCACGCCCCTTTACAGACCTCTTAAATATGAAATGAGATTCATAGAAGTCAATTTGTGACTAGAACTGTGAAAATGTGTAGCTGAGACAACTGAATCAGGTAAAGCATTCCAGACTTTGACAACTGTATTACAAAAATTGTATTTCTACCTTATGGCAACATCCAATCAGATCACAAAGATATTTTCAGATGCCACTAAATAGATAGCTTTACTCCATTCAACTAACCTAAATTCTAAAACTTTTATTGGACTTAAGCAAGCTACTCCAGAAATGGGACTATATAAAGATTATACTTTTTCCTTCACTTCCTTTGCTGATATTTGATCTACATTTATCACTGCCTTTTCAATGCCATGTCATTTCTCTACTCCAATCTCAATATATTCTAAATTTATTTTTCATTTTGGTTGATTCTAATTTAGTCTTCACCAACCACAGGCTGAAGTAAATGAACATAAAAATAATAGAGAACCCATTTTTCATTAGTCAGTGAAATAAGTCTTACAAGCCAATGTGAAGCTCATATTTATTCTATGGAATCCCTTCATGAATATAAAGAGCAAGTTAAATTCTTCTCTGATCAATTATGGCAAGTTATTTAGAGATAAATACCAAGCCCAATCTAACTCTGTAACTCAGGTTTAGTCTAGAACACTGTCATCCAATCTTTTGACTTGCTGCCTTGGACTGCATATAAAATATATAATACAGAATATACATAAATAACAAACTTCCTTTATTTGTAGTTTTTATTATCTTGTGGGCTTGCATTAATAGCTGTCAAGGGCCACATGTGGCATAGACACACCTATTCTAGAAACATAAGTATACAAGTTTAATAATTTGCCAGGTAACTGCCACTAAAATTTAGGACAATCTAATAAGAAACTATTCCTTGCATTCAGTTTCTCCTTTAACTACATCCCAAGAAGTGAGGTTTCAATTCCAGAACATTTTGGCCATCCTGTTTAATAATGTAAAGTATCAAGATCTACAGTTACAGCATGTTCTGTATATACTAAGAATGTAATAGATTTAGAAAGGATTGGAATCACCAACTCTCATATATTTGATGAATGTGTAAGAAAATCTGTTGTTATTCCATGCCGTTAATTATATAGAACTACAATGAATCTCAAAGGATGCACATAAGCCTTGAACTGGGTTCACAGCAAAAATCAAATTTAGAGAATGAAAACCTGATGGTTATACCTGTTAGCAAGCTCAAGAAACAACTGTGAGGGTGAAATAATAACAGGATGTGAGTAGAGCCTACAGCCCACTACTTTCAGCTTGTACCATCTTTTTAAATCTAGCTTTCAAATAGAATTAGCATTATATAGCATTATAAAATGCTATGAACAATGGATTAAGAGACCATCATCAATGTTAAAGCTAACTTAAGTTTTTCTTCTATGAAGAAAAAAAGCCTCAAAAGGCTAGTTTCACCTTTATAATATTGTATCACAAATTTGGACACTATACAAATACATTTTTAAATATAACACCAAGGTAATTTGTGAAGAAATCCTTGCAAATTTTCAGTCATCTAGTGGTGACTGTTGAAAGTTCACATTGCAGGTATTCATCAAAATTCTGAAAGCCCATACAGTTCATATTGATAACTATGTGTTTTTATCCAGTCTATGGTATTTATTACACCATGTATCCACCAATTGAAAAAGGAGAGTTTAAAATAAGGTTTCACAAAAACTGAAAGTATAATAGTGAACTTGTTATGTTTCTTAAAAAGTCTGTGGATTTAAAAGAATACAATCTTAGCGATCTAATATATGCTAATTTATTTAAAACTATTTTTATTTGAATGTTATAAAGCATTTACTAATTTAAAAAGTAAAAAATGTAGCTTCATATATTTATTAATTTAATATATCCCATAGAGGACATTTATTAAACCAAAGTAGAAAAATTATGTCAGCTTTGGAGTAAGCAGATCAATCTACTTTTCAACTGTATGTTTTCAGATTTAGAATGTTTGCATACTATCAATTCAATACCACATACTGAGATCAATTAACTGAATGTTAAGATTCAATTATGTTGTCATAATCTGTTGAACAATGTTTCCTCTGTTCACATGACACTTATATTATTGCTTAGAATAATTTATGAATCCAGTGATTATGTAATTCTTCTGCTGATGAATATCAGACCCACTCAGAATTCTGAAGACCATCATTGGGAAAAGACATTATTTCCAATGTAGTTTTAAATAACCTTGTTAATGGGATACAATATCACAGAAAACTATAATAAACTTTACTAAGTAATAAAACAATGTTAGCAAAATAATATCTGTTTTGAAATCATTCATATTAAACAAGACTTCATTTTGAAATTCCAACCTATCCCAAATCTTTTTAAAAAACAAATAAACAGTATTGTAATACCTGCAAATTTTTCAGAACTAATTCTGGGAACTAATTTGTAGTAGTAGTTTACTTTAATAGGATAGTTTAAAAACCTGATATTTTGATTACAATGCTGATTTATTTTATGTTATAGAACTACATTGCCTCAAAATTTAACTGTAATAGTAGCTAAGCAATATAAGTACACAGAAATAAATAACTACCTGCTAAAAATAACAGGTTTCTCCTGAGCATCCCAGACTGTCATATTTAATGCAAACCAATTAAGAATCATAAGTTATAGTAACCATACAAATTTTAAACCAAGCATAATGCTATCTCTTTTTAATTTTAAAACACATTTCTCCCTATTTTTTACAATTTATTTCTTGCTTTTCCACACAAAAATCATCCTTCTGCTATTGTGGAAATTCTATCATAGAAAGGAGGGAGAGAAAGAGAATATGTTTGAACATTTTGTACATGAGTACACTATTAACATACTGTCAGTTTTGAGATGAGGGGTGTGTAAAACTGCAATTTCATTTTCATTTGGGTATACACATGACTACAATTATTTGGGACTGAATGAATTATATTATAAGAATAATCAGAAAATGAAATGGAATCAGTTCAAAAATAGGTGTTACATATACATTATTCCAGGGATTTTACAGGACTTTAACAAGCACAATCCAACTGGAAAATCAAGAGTGCAAGCTTACAATGGTGTGAAAATTAAGTGAAACTTGCTTAGAATTATCCTACATACATATAACAGCATATAAAAGCATTTTATATTGATACATCATTAATCCATTAACACTTAAACCTTGTGGATATTAGTAGCAAGTTGCTATGAGATTTATCTTTTATTGACTTCAAGTTATGGAAAGAAGACCAGAAGTTAGAATAAGGATGCATAATAATATAAAGATGCACGCCTCTATTAATGGATAGTTTATCTTTAATAAATCACAGCAATCATGAATTATATATGTAATATTCAATTGATAATGGATTGTCAATTGCTGTAAAAGCCTCTTGTTGCATTTAAACATAAATAGATTTGTCAACAATAAGATTTGATACATATGTTAGTTTGCTATTTCTCCAAGTGGAGAATTTTTATATCATGCTAACAATTTAAATGGAACAGGATATTCTGGTACAGATCACAATCTTACATGATTGAAAGTTGAAATAAATGTTTTAGGGGAAGTTATTCTATATTTTTAAAGAAAAACCAACAGAGTAAGTCTATCCATATTAACTGAGAAATCCTGGAGCATATTTCCAAGATGATTTTAGAATTGCAACTTTAGATATAAACTATTTCTTGGTCTACATTTTTAGGTTTCCTTACATTAACTTTTATAAAGCTGTGTCAGAACCAGTATCTTAATTCAAGAACATTCAGCTTTACAGAAGAGATCAGCATTTTCTGCATATCCTGAATTTTTTTTAATATGAACTCTTTTTATCCCCTTACTTTACTTTTGTAATTTTAAATAAAAACTTCTTACTGAATTGTATTTCCTTAAAGCAGTTTGATGCTTCAACGAATGAGGGAGCTCTACATTTCCAAATTTGGTACTTTATTCAAGGAAACCATTAAGAAATATTTTATCCATGGAACTCCAAACCTAGGAAAGGTCTGGTACAACTTATTTCAAACAAGGACACATTGTTATTGGTGTTTTTTTTAAATAGCATGTTAAAATTACAATCCCAAGCAATTTCTTTTCAGAAAGCCAATCCCATTCAACTTAAGTGTAACAAGCATTTCAGCAAACATCCTTTAAGACAGAATAGTGTGCTGTTAAGATTTTATGTTCCTTATGAAACACACACATACCTGTAACAATGATAAAGGTTCCATTGAAAAAGCAAGTCAATGTGGAACCTTCTTTACCTCTATGATCTCCTTTTTCCTAAGAAGTATGTTTTTTTTAATATCTGCAGATTTACATTAAAACTTCTGGAAGATATATATTCCAGACTGTATATATTTCCTCATATATGTTGTCTTTCACTTAAAAACAACTTTATGAAATTTGTGAAAATATATAATTAGTTATTTGGAAGAATTAAGTCTACAGTATAGTTAATAAGACTAAATTTAATTATTTCTAGTTCATGCTACAGAAAAATGAAATAAAGTATTTATTTTCAAGTTACCAGATGTACTTGATAGATTCAAGAGTTACTGTAACTCTTTTCAGCAGAATAGAAGTTTATCTTTTTTTATTTAATGTCTATGATCTCATTTCCTTAAGATCTTCCTTATGAAGTTTTCCACATAGTTTTGCAACATAAATAGTTTAGTAATGAACCAGAGGTTAAAATTTATCCTATTTGTCTATCTTATCAGCAAGTACCTTGAAAGAGATTTAACACGTATTTAAACTCAATGAACATTCCAGTAAAATGTCTTTCCAACAATACATTCCATCTAGAAAATATAAAAAATAAATACCTGTCTTCATCACCATCAACAGGAATAGATATGCCAAAGACAGTGCTGGCAAGACTGTTCATAGGAGTAGTTGCAGGTAAATTAAGAGGGTTTGTTAAACTGTCCGGAATAGGTGGCTTCACATGAAGTTTGTTTTCAGCAACAAGAGAAAGTGGTGGTTGAGGTAGGGGTTCAGATTTTCTTCTAGTATCATCAATCTGGCCTAAAGGCTGTGTCTGAAACTGTCCAATGTTAGATTGTGGTAGATTCGTAGGTACACTGCTTGTGCCTTGCATTAATGGAAGGCCAATATGTTGCTGGACAACACTGGAACTTCTACTGACAGTTGTATGGCTGGTCAGCTGAGATTGGACTAAAGTAACAGAGGCATTTGGCATAGTAACAGAAGTTGTAGACACATTAGGCACAGTAGTACCAGGTACAGCTACAGGCACAGTCTGAACTCCAGGGACTATACTGTGTGGAGTACCAGCCACTTGACTGCTTCCACCCATTTGCTGCTGAGTCATGGATTTCTGTTGAACAGCCCCTGCATGTCCAATGCCTTGCTGTACCACACCTCCTGGTTGAGAAATGACAGTCTGAAGGGGAGTTGTCAGGCCACCCTGCATTAGCCCAGATCCCTGTCCTATTGTTTCGCCTGCTGGTGAAGCAACTCCCATCACTGGTGCTAGAGCTGAAGGATTCTGACCAACTACCTGTACTGCTGGAAGACTGGAAGCTCCAGTGCCTGTGACTGAGCCAGAAGCAGCCTGTTGTGTAGGTCCTTGAGACTGCATTACTGTCATATGCTGAATGTACTCTGGCTGACCAGGAGTCTGGGCTGACACCATGTGTACTGGTGTCATCTGTGACTGAGAGTAAGCAAACTGCTGAGTCTGTGCCACTGGTACATTTGCTTGTTGTACTTGCTGTTGTGGCATAGGCAAACCTGGCTGAGCTATTGCTACATTCGTAGGTGGTAAGCCTTTCCCATTAGGCCCAGCTTGCCCCATGCTCTGTGCATTTACCTGTGTCTGCAACAGAGGTGCCATCACCTGCTGGCCTCCTACTGTGGCTCCCGAATAGATTGGCTGAGCACTACTGTGAGGCTGCTGACCAATAACAAAATTAGGCTGCTGTGGAGGGGGCTGGTTGATTTTCTCTGGCTGGATTAGCTGTGAGACAGCAGTAACAGAACTGTCAGCTAAGGAGTCAGGGCCATGCACAGAAGTTGCCACACCTGAGACAATCAATGAACTACCAGTAGCACCTAAGCCACTGTCCCTATCTTGAACAGCTTGTTCGAAAGTACTGTTGTGTCTAATGCAATCACCAGTCCTGGCTAACACAGCCCCACCATCCGAGTCCCGATCATAGTATTCCATACACGTCCATCGTCCCCGTCTATACGGCTCTCCAGTACCATGGTCTAGCTTGATCACTCTGAAGCGAGAACTGCATGCAGCAGCAGCCGTTAGAGGCACGGCTGGCGGACCAGCAGCTGGTTGCACACTGCTGCCTCCTGTCGCTACTGAGCAGGCTTGGCTGGCAGTCGCTGAAGGCATCACAGTGCTCCTGGGAACCGCTCCTCCATTGGCAACAGGCACAGCAGGAGAAGGCGTCGGCTGTATCCCCCCAGAAGCCGCAGCAATAGCAGCAGCAGCAACTTGGCCATCCAGAAGCAAATTGGGAGAGACTGTCCCTGGAGTCTCAGCATCGCCCACATTGTTGAGAGTTTCCTCCGAGGAGCTGCGCTCACAGACATCTTCAGGTCCATAGTCGGTAGCACGGGACACATCGAAAATCTCCGATGAAACATCCTCGGTGCGGGATTCATCCGGGTCGTCCAAGCTCTCTGTATCCTCCGTGATGCTGCTGGCCACCTGGGCCGTCGTCACACTTGTGATCTGGAAGCAGCTCTTTTTCTTGGCCGGCATCTTGGACATGGTTCCTTCGCGAGAGAGACGCGGGTGAGAAGTCAGGGGGTTCCGCCCACCTGCCCTCGCCGGAGTCTACGAAAAACTAGGTGAGGACCTTGAAAGGGGTCCGAGCTGGCCACCACACGAGCCTGGCCGGGCGTAACGAGGCGGAGGATCACGTTCTCTCTAAGGCGCAGCCGCTGGCCGTCTCGCACATTCCTCCGGCCTCCCGACGCAGTCCGGGCTCAGCAGGCGGTCACCAGGCCTGGGGTTGGAGACGAGGCAAAAAGGGAAGGGGGGCGGCGGCCGGGCTCCTCCTCTTCCTCCCCTCGAGTAAAGCGGCGGGCCCCTCGGCGGGCAGGCGGCGCCGCCGCCACCTCCTCCTCCTCCTCCTCTCGCCTCTCCGCGAGTTCCGCTGTCCCCTTTCGCAGCTGAGGTTCCTTTCACAGCCGTTCTCGGGTTGCGCGGTCGGGGTGGCGCTATCACTCAAGCCGCTCCGCTGCCGGGCTTCCGGCCAGACCCGGGATTCCCAAGGCGGGCCAACGCCACTGATCCGTCCGTAAGCTTTCCGAGAGGGGCGGCGGCGGCGGCGGCAGCCGGCGAGGCGTCCCTGAGGCGCAGGCCGCCCTGCCTCCCCGCTCTACCTGGAGATCAGCACCAGACGCATCATCTTCTGGGGAGGAAAAAGAGGGGACGAGAACGAGTCCGGTCACAGCGGCCCCCTCAGGCGGGCGGGCCTCCTAGACGCGGCGGGGTCGCTCGCTCCGTGCCGCCGAAGCAATTTCCCCGTCTGCCGAGCCAGGTGGCAGCGAGGCGGAGCGGCCGGGCTCCTTTCCCCTGTGCTGAAAAGCGCCGCGCACGCTCCGTTCCCCTGCGCCGCCGAAGGAGCTGAAATTCAAACTGCTCACTCCCCTCGCTCAAGATGGGGCTCAAATGGAGCCGCGGGGCAGGCTGGGAACTGGAGCAGGGCTGCTACTGCGGCAGCCTCGCTTGTCTCCGCCCCCCGCGCAGGGGCGCGCGCTGACATCAGCGCCAGCGGACGCGCCCCTCTCCAACTCGAGCGGGTGAGAAATTTCATCCGGCCGAGAAAGGGGCGGGCGAGCGGGAGGGTGACTTCTCTGAGGCAAAACCCCTCCCCTTCGCGATCGTCATGTTAACCGTTTGGAATATTCCACTGGCTTCACCTCGCCTTCTCTTTCTCTCTCCGAAGACTTGGTATCTTCCCGGGGAGGGGGGGAGGGGGCGAAGCGAGGGTAGGAACGATGTGGTGCCTTTTTGTTTTTTTTTACGTGCCTGCTTGTGCTCCACGTCGAAGTTTTATCTGCCCCGATTGTGGCACTTTTATCTTTTAGGGATGTGACACGCCCGACTAAGTTATACTATAACTTTTATAGCCTCCTCTTTGCCTCGGGCTTTTTCTAATGTGGAAAGTGCTTCCCCTGCTGCCAGGACTACATTTATGAGTCTGCTGGGTTTTTAACTGGTTTGAATCCGCATTAAAAGTCAAATGTTTACCCTCTTCCACAACAGATTTCGCTTACGGTCTTTGCTTTATTTCCCACTTTATTTCATCCAGCTTTGGTGGCCCAGTATGGGGGAAACGGCCAGAGAACTAGTGGGCAAGGCATTTCCATCTTTAGGAAATTTTGTTCCTTTTCTGCCACGTGGTGTTTC
Organism: Boaedon fuliginosus; assembly: GCA_027560395.1. NCBI lineage: Eukaryota > Metazoa > Chordata > Lepidosauria > Squamata > Lamprophiidae > Boaedon > Boaedon fuliginosus. The sequence continues at coordinate 13,658 of JANHGC010005213.1, read as the reverse complement.
CCGGGATTTGGCAGCCTTAAGTAGGACATGCCTCATGATCAAACGGGGCACTACAGTATCTCGGCGGTTGCTTTTGACTAAAGATCCCCAAGGCAACAGATTCTGGGCTGCCAAAATCCAGGCAACCGCTAGATGGTGACACAGAGCTGTCTGCATGTTGGCAGTTCAGGCAATCCTGGACAGGAAGCTCTGCATACAGTTTGATCTCCCACTGAAGAGATGTTTGTTACATGTTTTTTTAAAAAAAGATTTTGAGAGCCAAATTTACAGTTCAGAATAGTTGCCTATGCAATTGTAACCCAAGGGATCGAGTGCAATTTGTTTCCATGAAACAAATGAAAGTGTTTAGGGCAGAGCCTGGGGCATTCATTCTGCCCTTCCAAATGCTTGGTAAATTTCAATGCACAGCCACCTGTAATCCAGTAATCATTGGTAAAGTATGCTGGGAGAGGTGTTTTAGGCTCTGAAAAGGCACATACTGCCTTTTGGTTTATTAGATTGAAATATTTTTTTTCACACTTTTTAACTGCCCGTCTCAGAAAAGGGCTTTGGGGTGCGTTTACAATTTAATTTGCAGCAATGTTATGTGCAGAGAGATAGAAAGATTCAGCATTATCCACTATGGAAGAATGGTTGGTGAAGTTGACTTCTTGCTGAGATGGATAAACCAACTTTGATTAGAGAAAAGATGCCATCTACATTTATTGCTGACTTGAAACCTCTTATGGGATTTTTCCGTAAAAATAAATTTGTGGTTTATGGTTTTGATGATTAGGCAGGATTTTTTTTCTTTCCTTGTACATTTTGCTTTCACTTTGCTTGCTTGGTTTTTTCTTTTTTTCCCTTTCTTTATATTAGTTTAAATTCATTTAATGACAATTATCTTCTGTTTAAAGAGTTTTAATGAATATATATATAATTAAAATAGCCAGTAAAGTATATACTGCTGTTCTATTTGAAACAGAAGTACCTCACTGCAGTTAAATCATGCCCACATCATTGGTTGCACTAGTGCAATGGACTACACACGGAATTACATTTGAAGATCATGAGGAAGCTGTAGCTGATTCAGTATGCAGCAATCTGGTTATATAGCATGTCTTGTCAAGAGCACATTTCACCTATGCTTGGGCCTCTATATTGACTTTCAATGGGTGCAGCCTAAAATGCTTGTTTTGAACTATAAAGCCACATATGACCTGGTATCTAGGTACTTTTAAAAAACATTCTTCAACCTGATCTGACCACGCCAAATGAATTTGCATCAGAAAAAGGATTAGGATTTTCCTGAGTCTGAAAGACAAGCTTATATATGCCATTTGTTAAAAAGTCTTAATTTGATCCTTGTGTTTATTTTAACTTTCACCCATTGCTTCCCCTTTCCTTTTTTAATATAATGTTCTTGAAATAATAGTTCTCAGTTCTTGCTTCATCTTTATACCAGGATCTCTAGGACCCACTCTAATTATGTTTTTGTGCAGGATACTCTATGGCAAGGGTGTCAAACTCACGGCCCGTGGGCCAGATGCGTCACATGCTGGCCCTGCCCCCGCCCGGTTTAGCGAAGGAGAAAAAAGTTCCAGTACATCACGTGAAGACGCTCTGATGATATGAGTTTGACGCCTGCTTTTTGGAGTTCATATTGGCTCATATTAACCTGTCATAGGCAGAGGTGAATCATTATTACAACTGCTGTTGAAACTATTTGCTGTTTTTTACACCTTGGACCACCAAATATTTTACTGTAACAATTGAGTTCCCTTGACAAGTATGGCATTTCAATAATTACAATCCTATCTTTCTCAAAAGGTAAATTCTTAGTCCTTTCTGCTGTCAGTGAGTTTCTCAAGCCTTGGCATTGGATTTCTGATACATTCTATATATACTCTGATTTCATATTCAAACTATAATATATATGGTGACTTTCAGATCTATTTATCTGTGTTTACTCAGGATGATATTATATTGTATGAGTATGTCTTTTCATCTGCCTAGGCAGGATTTCAGATTGGATGTGTTTCCCGTCTTAAACCAAAGATGAATAAAACAAAGATTACTGTGTTCTACACTAATCTTCTTATCCCTTCCTATTTTCACTGGAGTTTCAAGTTGCCTGTCTTGCCAATTGTTAGACACCTAACAGTATATATTAGTGATAGATTCAGTGGTGGTATTCAATTTTTTTTACTACCGGTTCTGTGGGCATGGCTTGGTGGGCGTGGCTATGCTGTCAGCCAAT
>JANHGC010005212.1:80396-92431 GCA_027560395.1 Boaedon fuliginosus | reverse complement strand
ATGCGCAGTCACAAGTCAGATCTCTATTCGAAATCTGACTTGCAACTGCGCATGCGCACCAGACGTCCCAGAAATGGTGCAGCGGGCGCAGACATCAATCGCGGCGCCCCCATGACGACAGCGCGTATTAAGGGAGCCACGGAAAAAATCCGAAGTGTTATGGGAGCCGCAAACCGAAAAGATTGGGAACTGCTGACTTATATCCTTCTAGCCCTACCTCACCCAGCTCTGCAGGTAAGAGTGGATTTAGACCAGGAGTCACCAACCTTTTGGACCTCAGGGACCACTAAATTCATAATTTTAAATCCCACAGACCACTAATATGAATCCAGCGCACTGCTCACTGAAGCGCCTGGAGTCCTAGTGACAAGATGGGGTCATTCAGGCACTTAGCTTGGCCACCTGTTTCTGCAATCTTAAATGCTCAAAGAGCCATTTGGACCCATTTCCCACAGAAAACAAAACATCAAGATCTCTCATCTCTCCCTCTCTCTCTCCCTCTCTCTCCTCTCTCTCTCTCATCTCTCTCTCTCATTTCTCTCTCATCTCTGTCCCCCTCTCTTTGTCTCTCTCTCTGTCTCTCTTTTTCTCGCTCTCTATCTCTCTTTCTCTGTCTCTCTATCATTCTTTCTCTGTTTCTCTCTCATCTCTCTTTTTCGCTCTCATCTCTCTCTATGTATCTCTCCTCTCTCTCTCTGTCTCTTTGTCTGTTTGTGTCTGTCTCTGTCTCTGTCTCTGTGTCTCTGTCTGTCTCTGCCTCTGCCTCTGCCTCTGCCTCTGTCTCTGTGTGTATGTCTGTCTCTCTCTCATCTCCCCCCCTCTCATTCTGAGTCTCCAGTGCTCTCTGGATCTCGCGGGTGCTTCTTCCGGTCTTTGTTGGTGCTGGATGCAACTCAGTTGCTCGGGGAGATGCACAACCTGCTCTCCACCCCAAGACACTCACCTGACCCGGCTGCAGCTGATGCTCAGTGATGTAATGGGCTCCAAGAAGAGGTGGGGACGCTGTCTCCCATTGTGAAGTGCGCTAAATTTAACTGTGCTGCACAAGGCACTGCAAGAGTAGTGGGCAGGCCATGGTGGCACCAACAGCATCAGCAGAGAGAAACGGCCGGGCTGGGCCAATGTCTCGGGGCAAGGAGGATGTTGTGCATCTCTTGAGTGACCGAGCATCATGCAGCATCAACAAGGGCTGGAAGAAAAGTCTGTGAGACCCAGAAAGAGATGAAGCTTTGCTCCCACCCTGGAATATGGAACAAATCTCCACCCCTGCCCTTCCCTTCTCAGGCCAGCCGAGCAGTGACTGTGAGGGGAAGGCGAGGGCAAGGCCAGCCAGTGCAGGGGGATGAAAGAGCCACAGGTTGCTGACACCTGTTTCTTTGGCCGCCATCCCCCCCCCTTACCGCAACAGCACCATTACCTTGTTCTGGCTGGCAAGGGCTGTGCTACTCCTTGCACGTTCACCACCTGCAACATTGCAAGTTGCACGAACCTCCCTCTATGGTGGAGATTTCCAACCCCACGACAAGCTGCCTGTCCAGTCCCATATTCCAGAACTCTAGACACAGGATTGGCCCATTGGTCATCTCGGAGCTAATCTTCCACCCAGGTGCGCTGCGGTCACCGGTTGGTGACCTCTGATTTGGACCACAGTTGAACCTCATTTGAGCAAAGCAGTTACTTCCTTCTTTTTGTCTATACATTATTTTCGTGAAAAGGACTCGCCGCCTCAAGTTCCCCGTTTGGGGAAGAGAGGCGGGATATAAATCAAATAAATAAATAAAAGGACATATTGTCTAAAAAAACCACTTGAGTCAGGATCTTAGGCATTCCAAAAAGCATTTTTAACCTATTGTTTTATTGGATTACCTTCTGTGGAACTCTAGTTTTCAGGATATTTCCCTATCCTGTCCAGATTGGAGGGCAAAACTGGGAGCATATGAAAAAACCCAAACATGGATGCAGGAAAAGTAAATAGAACAAGCTCCAATATTTTGAAGTTAGACACAAATTCCTTGCCATCAGCAGTCTTCATTGGCATATAATTTACACAAAGTTCTTGCTTTTTTCTCTCTCTTCATGTCCATGTGTTTCAAAATGACAGAACTTTCTGGTGCTATGAACCCTAAAGCATATTTAGTAGATACGAAAGACAATTTCTGTTGTTATGTTACCTTAATCTAACCAAGTCTACCCTAATGTTTCCCAATCTGGTGCCTTCCAGGTATGTTGGATTTTGACTCCTATGATCTGACCCTAATCGGCTGCTTTTTATTCCAGTGTACATGAACAAAATATGTGATCCAATCAAAACACAGAAAACAGGATGTCGCAGAAAATAAAATTTGGGTTATATGATAGCAGTGTTTCGATATCTAAGGGGCTGCCACAAAGAAGAGGGCGTCAATCTATTTTCCAAAGCTCCTGAAGGCAGGACAAGAAGCAATGGATGGAAACTAATCAAGGATAGAATTAACCTACAACTAAGGAGAAATTTCCTGACAGAACAATCAATCAGTGGAATGATGTGCCTCCAGAAGTTGTGAGTGCTCCAACGCTGGAGGCGTTTAAGAAGAGATTGGACCACCATTTGTCTGAAACAGTATAGGGTCTCCTGCTTGAGCGGGGGGTTGGACTAGAAGACTCCAAGGTCCACTCCAACTCTGTTATTCTATTATTCCTTTAATCTATCATGCTATTTTAAGTGATCATTCTATCTGCTTTCTTTAAAGCTATCTTTTCAAATCCTTACAGGATATCTCGCTTAAAAAAAACACAGTAAGCTGGGGGTTTTGACATCTTTTGTTTTTATCATTTTTTTTAACCATCCCTAAACTTCTTCTTCTTATCTGTAATCTCTTTGAAAATACCATTCTTTCTCAGATTAACATAGTAGTTTCAGAGTGTTCACTTTCCCAAAAACCCTCAGCACTACTCCATCCATCATCAGCCCACAATCTTGCTCTTTTACCGTCATTACTTTAACAGTTATCCCCTGATGCCAGTTCAGAGATTTACCCTTCCTTTTCTTTAGGAGAAAAAAAAGGAGGGACTACAATCAACTGCACATCCCACTGCTTCCAAAAATCTAAATCTAAATCTGCATGCTGGGTGTCTCCTCTCGAAAGATGGATGAACTCTCAGAGGTCTGTGGAGGCATCATTTCAAAGCAGCTGCTTCCAAAGTCTCAGTTCCATTAGTCCGTTGGCATCATTAAGCCCCTTTGCTTGCTTGAGGATTTCACCCCACCCTTCCCAGAATCCAGATAGCTAGAATCCTCCAAAGGTTTAAAATGCAGTTTTGTTGAGAACAGCTAACAGAGGTAAGTAAATCAAGGCTCTCCTAAATGTATTTCTCTCTCTCTCTCTCTCTGTATGCTCAGATCTTGCAACTAATGTTAATGGGAATGGTAGACAGGCAGAGGGGTTGTGATTTCTGCATGAAATTCAGGTAATAGAACTATCAGTATCCTCTCTGGATAGATCTGAGAGCCCATAATGACCAGGAGTTAGCTGATTTGATGGTATACAGATGACAGCAGAAGGATGGATAATCTAAAATGGCCAGACATTTGCCAAGATGAAGTGTTGTTTTGTAGCTACAAAGACTGCAGAATTTGTGCCAATTCACTTTTTAATGGCTTAGCTCCATTGTGCCAATACACTTTAATGCGGTAACCTAACAACATTAAGCTTTTTCATTTATGTTTCACTTGCCGATTTTTTTCCTGTATGTCTATGCATTTACTCCAGGAAAACAGGCTGGTGCTGCTACAGACAAGAACTATATTTTATCCTCTAGTCCCAAAGCATAATAGGTCCTACTAGGTCAAAAGGCATCCATCATTGACTTCTGCACCAATCCTTTCTACCTTCATTATGATAAGTCAGGAGAATCATTTGGCTAAATTTCCAAGTGAAAATAAGTCCTGGTCTCTCATAATAGTCACCCAGATGGTCATCTCTGCTTTGACTGTCAGTCAATTTGACACCATTTCATTAGGTATAGGGTCTTATTACTTTCAGTGCTTTGGCATTCCCAATATCGCCCTTAGTTGGAACTGTTGCTGACCAATGCACTCCACTTGTCTATGACTACATTGCTCAGTATAAGGCATCCAAATGAGAAGTTGATTATCACTGTTTCATGTAGATTTATAGACTTGGACAAAATAAGGATATGGAAGTCTATGGAGATTCTCACTCTCCCAGGTCATGACTGTCCCAAAGGTGGTTTTTCTGAAGAACTGAAGAAGCTTCTTGGACGAGAAGCAAAACATCTTCAAGGAAAAACAAAGGAAGTCTGTTGCCTCTTGAAAAACTATCTTTCGGACATATGGATATGGAAGAAAAAGCAAGTAGGGGACCAGAGGGAACATGAAAGTGGAATAATTGTAAAAAAATACAAGCCCTAAGTGAAAAAGTATTAGGAAGTGGAGATACTTCCAGAGTAAAGTGTTTGGGAACTGGAAATGGATATGAGGAAGAGAAAATAGAAGATGCTTGGAACACAGAGAAGAGAACTATGTTATAGGCCAGGGGTCCCCAACCCAGGCTATGGCCCACTACTAGGTTGTGAGCCATTTGGAACCGGGCCCTGGAAGTGGTGGGAAAGTGCACACACACACATCATCACTTGCGTAAGCAGCAGGCAATTCTGTGCACGTGTGCAAATGGAACTGCACGCGTGCTCTTGCTGGCCATTCCCACGGACCCATCCACTCTTCCCCGCCACCAGAAAAGTTGGAGAACTCGGTTAGAGACAAATGAAACAAACAAAAATGTTTATAAAAGTTACAATATTTATGTAGCTACTTACCAAGCACATCTAAATTACATTAAAGTAACCAAAATATCTTTACAATCCCCAAGGCATGTTGCAACTTTTGAGCACCCCTAATGTTTGGCAATTGAAAGCTGGAAAAATTTGACACCTCCTAAATTTAGTGACAGAGGTGAGTGGCGTTTATGTTAATGGCAAGTGAGGAAATGGAACCTTGGTTGAAGGATGAAATGGAAAAGGCCATAGATGAGCAAAGATGCATTTAAGAGCATAATTGCTTCAAAAATAAGAACAAGAAAAAACGATATTGTAAAATGGGCATAGGGAGAAAAAGGTGTGAGGAATACAGTCAAAGAGCACAAGGTACAGTTAAGATTAAAAGAGGCAAAGGAAATGCAGAAAGATTTTCGTGTACAGCAGAGTGAACAAAATTAGAAAGTAAAATAAAGGCTGGAAAAGTAGCTTTCCATAACATTGCTTACACCAAAATGGATGTACAGGTGGTCCTTGACTTACAACTTACAGTTGATTTAGTGACCGTTCAAAGTTACAATGTCACTAAAAAAGGGATTTATGACTGTTTTTCACACTTACGACCACTGCAGCATCTCCATGGCCACGTGATCAGAATTTAGATGCTTAGGAACTGGTTCATACCTTATGATCATTGCTGTGTCCTGGGATCATGTGATCACCTTTTGCGATCTTCCGACAAGCAAAGACCGCCTCGAGTTCCTGCCTCAAGTTCCCTTTGATTGGGGAAGAGAGGCAGGGTGTAAATTTAAATAAATAAATAAATAAATAAATAAATAAATAAATAAATAAATAAATAAATAAAGACAATGGAGAAGAAGCCATATTCACTTAATTCTTACTAACTTAAGAATTGTAGTGATTCACTTAACAACTGTGGCAAGAAAAGTTGTTGAATGAGGTGAAACTCACTTAACTAGGATCTTGCTTAGCAACAGAAATTTTGGGTTGTAAGTTGTGGTTGTAAGTTGAGGACTACCTGCAATGAATAAATGATGATGCTGGTTATATAAGGAAAAGAGGGAGGAAAACTCTCCTCAGTAAATAATATGCATTGCTTTTCCTCATGTGAACAGAAGTGAAGCAGGCTGTCTAGTGGCTATAATGTTTAGGGAACCAAGACTCCATTGCTAGTATACAGTAAAGTATTTGGGGATTAAAGTTACGTCAGTCTTAATTTTGAAAGTTTAGGACTACTCTGATGAATTTTCTCCCCCATAAGCTGAGTTCTGAGGACAAAGTCCAATTTAGCGCATGACACCATCCTTGGATGCTATTCCAAATAATCGTGTCCGTGGTGCTCAGAATTGTACTTGGGTGGTTTTTCCCCTTTTCAGTAATCTATTAGATAATCAGTATCTGTAGAATTCCTGCCCTACTAAACTATGCTTTGTAAATTGTGCTTTGAATCTAAGTATTAAGAGTAGTTTAAAATAACTAAGTGTGACTTCCGTTTTATTAATGTGGGTATTTTTAATTTTCAGTTTCTGGCCTATGAAGTCATTGTCACAAAAATAAAAAGACTTGACAAAAAAGAAACTGGCCTTTGTGAATGATTCAAATGTACCTTCAAATAAACATGCATTTTATTGTCCCTGCTAATCAGTTCTTCTATTCCAGGATTTCTCTCTGGCTATTCTCCCCACCCATGCCTGGCTTATCTGAGACAGGAAAAATTCCTAAAAGACATATTTCTTTCTGTCCTTGCCTCTGATTTTAGGAACAAACAACCAGACCTTAACTGTGTGCCGCACCACTTCTCTGCACAACATATAAGTGAGTTTCTGCAAACGGATACAAGAGGCATCTGATTGATTTAATCTCCTTGCATTTCTTTTTTATTGAGTTTTAATATTAAATTCAAAATATCTTTAAGAAGTAGTTTTATGATTTAGGTTTTATGAAAGACTAGCTTTTTAAGAGAATTGTAATTTTTAAAGGTATTCCGTTTCTATGAGTTATTTCTTGTAGATTCACATAATGACATTATAAATCTTTCTTTGGAGGCAATTACTAAGGCAGAAATGGCCTATTCCCTATTGGCTTTTAGGCTCAGCTTACTGACATATTACAAGAAGGCTTACCGTGGTCATTAAAAACTGATCTGGGATTTATTGTGCCTCTTTAAACTCTCAGTACTTTGAAAAGTATTGAACAGAAAGGAATACAAGGTGAAGTTACAAAGAGATCCCAGAAGGCAATCAAGGGGAAAATAGACTTAATTTATCCCACCAGGGCCTGCAAAACAAAAAATCCTAACAACCCTACCACAAAAATATTTGAAATTAAACTCTTATTCTCTCATACAGGAAACTCATAATATATGTGGTCATAATGAATCAAATTGCTCCGTTTGCAGTGTTGGAATTAAGAGGGTATCAATTTCAAAAGTGCTGTAACACTCCCAAATTCTTCTTTTTTATGGTGATTCCGTCAAAGAAATTCCTCACAGATGACCGAAACAGCCCCGACTGAGACAAACGATTTTTTTAAAGCCTGCTGTGTATCTTGTTTTTCTCCCATCCCCAGATTAATTATCTAGCCCATTATGTTCTAATTAAAACAGGTAAGAGGTGTTTGAAATTATTTGGGTACAAGGGGAAAAAGCCACTGATAGATTATGGATTACCGCTGTGTGCTTTAGATTTAACCCACTAGCATGATTGTAAGGTTGACAAACATACATGGACTATTAAGATTTGGAAATTTATCCATCACATTAAAAAGCAAATATCCAACTTAAAATGTCTTACCTCACTTGTAGTTTGGATCCGATATCTAGGGAATAGTAAAGTCTTTCTTATCCCTTGGTAAAACAATGCAAATTGTTGACTTATTGGATGGCTGTATGTACAACCTGGTAATTAGTCACTTGTTAAATAATTATCTGTAGCCATTCTAAATCATTCAAAATTGTAATCTCAAGATAATTGACTAAGTAAATTGAGCTATACATACATAGACCTGGAAATCAAAAAGAGATAAAACTTCAGTAGAACAAGAAAATATTCGTGTTCTATTAATTTATATATTCTGCATGGAGATCAGGTATATTCTAAAGTAATTTAAAATAAAGTAGAAGTAAATATTGAACCTTGGCAGCATGATATAGGCAAATTAGCAGATAATTATATGTACAGAATGTTAGACTATTTCCCCTTGGGTGGGTTCAGAACTCTCTCACAATCAGAGGTTAGTAATCCAAGCCATGTTAGCATTGATTAGAGATCAAAAGTCCGTAGAATGTGACAGCAACTTTTGAAGAGCTAGAAATAAACCAACAACTTTGCAAAATGCAACCAATGTGAACATCTTTGAAATTTCAATTCCACAGAAGGCATGGACTCGAATTTTCTACATATTCTTTAAGTTAGTGGATCCAAGTTTCTTTGATTTAAAAAATGTGCAATGATTTTGAGCTAATTGAAGGTGAGAGAGAGAAGCAAATAGCAGTATTTAGTAATATATAAAACTCTCTGTCTACGAGTGTTTTATTAGTATATGGATAGTTAAAGAGAGCGAGGAATCATAATGATGGGAAAAAAGCATAACAAATGCAAAGGGGTTTTGATGGAAATGAAAACATGTTTCAAAATGGATAAAGAAGATTAAATAAAGAGCTTCCAGCAGAGACCATGGAATTAAAAATAAAGGTTAAGAAGTCATTTGGGGTAAAATCAGCGAGGCAATGTTCAAATATTTTAGAGATTTATATGCGAATGATAGTGATGGTCAAAGAGCAGAACTGACACAAATGCTATAAATGTGTCCAAGAAAAAAATGATGGAAAGGCAGCATTTGAGAATGCAGAAAAATGACAAGGGGTAACCAGAGAAGGGTTAAAGTATGGATTGCTTATGATTGCTTGACTTAATTAATAGGTTTGTAAAGAATGGTGCTATTGTTCCTCTATACCAGCGGTATAAAACTTCCATCACCATGCTGGCGTCATGTGATGTAGCGGCACTTTCCCCCCTCTTCATTAAACTGGGTGGGGGCGTGGCCAGCACGTGATGGATCCGGCCCATGGGCCATGAGTTCGACAGCCCTGCTCTATACAAAGAGAAAAGTACAGTACCTTTCAACACAGATTGTAATGGACAATGAATTTCCATCATAAGACATGATGGTCATAAATCAAAGCACCCATGTGACTGGATCTAATTTTATGATGTTTTTTTGTGTGGTCGATAAGCAAATGCCACAGTCATTAAGTGAATCAATGTGTTCCTGCATGCATTTTTTTGAAAACAGGCTAAAAATGCCAGAATGATTTTATTCCATTTATTTAACCATCCCTCACTATACTTTATCTTTAAGCAAAAATGTATACTGTATCTTTAAACAAAAATGCTATAATGAAATGTATTACTTTATCATATGCTTTTGCTAAATCAACAAATGTACAGCTAGTTTTATTTTGAAAATTCATTTGTTTCTCAATAATGTTTTTTTAAAGATCCCAGGGCTGCACATAGACTCCAAAAGCAGCTACAAAAATTGGCAACAAATTGTAATTTTTATGGGATCAAAAGGGAAAAAACTATTAAATGCATGTGGAGAAATCATATCAACTATCATTAATTTTATGTAATTCTCATTTAATTTGATTGTAATTTTGAATTAGTCCCCATCCATTTTTTCTCTCCTGCCTCAATTAGTACAGTTGTTGTTTTAAATGGGATGCACATCATTCCACTTAAAGCATCATTAAAATATGAACTATTTTTCCCCATAATCCTATCCTGTACTGGAATTAAATGACTTAATTGATAGCAATTCTAGTGAGCTGCAAGCTCTGAATCACAACATATAAGAGGCTTCATAGCTCCATCTTTCTGCTAGCTAACTTATAATTATATTTTCTACCGTATGTGCACTGAGTTGCTTACAATCAAAAGGATAAAACACGTGAAACAACACAGAAAAGGCATTAAACTTAGTTATCACACTAAGACTAAGAAATAACACACAATATTTTCAGCTGAGGAAGAATCTGGAGGAAGTAGAGAATTCGTATCACAGATTGTGTACAATGCATCTCCAAGAATTCATTCCAGTATGGATAGCATAGAGCTGCTATTAATAATTACTGAAGCAGACTTTGGGGCATGGCATGTTATATTGTGTAATGAGATAAATCTTGATTTCAGTGAATTTGCAATCTACAGTTAGGCAGTAGAACCAAAAAGATAGACAACAGAGAGATAATTAAAGGATGTATCTAAGTAAGCACAGTTAGGTAGAAATAGTGATTTGGGGATGAGACCCTAGGTATCAGGTTAATTTTAGCAACTAATTTCATTTGGCAATAGTCACCCTTGTCTTAACATAATTTTTCAAAACTGAATGATAAAACACTTACATGCATTCAGTGCCATGGGCAAATACCCCTTCTTACTGATATGATTGGCAATTGTTATAGACTCACAAGTGCCAATTAAAATTAAAGCTAGTATTTTCAAACACATTTCTTGTTGAAAGTTACATATTTTTTTTAGAGTGAAGGGTCTGCTTCTTTGTAAAATGCAAATACAACCAACTATATGAGTTTTTGGACACCTTTTCAGTTTCTAGTGAGGTCTGAAACAATACTTGTTTCCTAAAGTTTCCACTAATTAGATCTAATGTAGGAAAGAAACAATTGTTTTTGTTATAAATAATGAGTTTAAAAGTCATCAGTATATCAAATATAAACAGATATATATGTGAAATATTAGCTTCATTTTAACATTATTTAACTTTGGACAGGAAATGTATTTGAGAACATTGGTGTTAATTTTAATTAGCATTTTTGAGCCTATGACAGTGGCCAGTGAACCCCCCCCCCAAAAAAAGTAAGTTTTGTTATCGGTATAATTTAGTATTCTTTTTGATATTATAAAGCCAACCATTAGAACGAAGTAACTTTTTGTCAGTTTTATATCCACTAATAATGGATATGTATAATGGATATATCCACTAATACTGCAATTAAAACAATATTTGTGCTGCTGAATTTCAGTGGCATGGCAAAATACATATAGGAGAACCATCACAACTTAGAATAACAATCTATCCAGAAACAAATCTATATGACCTGAAAGAGGTTTAAATTAAAACATCTGGAATATGTATCAAATAATTCAGTAGATGGTGATAATAAGAATTATAAGAATAGGAATAGAATAAGAATATGGCCTTTTTTTAAAAAAAAAAAATCAGCTAGTCATATCTGTTCCATTGAGGATTTTGTATAATAAATATGACTATCTTCATGTTTATTACTAGAAGATTCAAATTATCATGACTACCAAAACACTGCCAGACCACTTCCACAATCATCAGAGTTATCTGTCATTGATAAATAACTATCTTTTTAAAGAAGAAATTCCTTCCAGACCTTTTTGAACTTTCAGCTTGATTTGCATAGATCCATCTCATACTCTAATTGTGCCTATTTCTGGGCAAGGAGACCCTTGTTAAAGTCATTCCTCTTTTGGTCATCTTGTGCGTCGATTACTTTATGCACCAAATGGGTGTGCCTTAGAAAACCATCCAAAAGTTCCATCTGGTCCAAAATAGCATGAGTAGTTGTGTTTCTACCCGGGTTCCTTCCATGCACAATCCAGTGTCTACCAGTTGCATGGTTACCATATTCTTCTGGGTTCAGTTCAAAGTACTAGTTATCACTTCCACATGGAATAAGGGAAAGGCAAAGGATCCCCTCGCATATATGTGCTAGTTGTTCCCGACTCTAGGGGGCGGTGCTCATCTCTGTGTCAAACCCGAAGAGCCAGCACTGTCCGAAGACGTCTCCATGCTGGTCATGTGGCCAGCATGACTAAATGCTGAAGGTGCAAGGAACACTGTTACCTTCCCACCAAAGGTGGCCCCTATTTTTCTACTTGCATTTTCACATGCTTTCAAACTGCTAGGTTGGCAGAAGCTGGGACAAGTAACGGGAGCTCATTCCGTTACGTGGCACTAGGGTTCGAATTGCCAAACTGCTGACCTTTCTGATCGACAAGCCTCTGAGCCACCACGTCCCTCAAATAATTAGGTCCCATGGCATAGGCCCTAATTATTTGAGGAACAAAATAATGGTCAAACCTCGGTGGCGCAGTGGTTAAATGCAGCACTGCAGTCTCTGCTGACTTGTTCAGCAGATGGTCAGATCAAATCCCACCAGGCTCAAGGTTGACTCCGCCTTCCATCCTTCTAAAAAGGTCGGTGAAATGAGG
>JANHGC010005212.1:62609-74720 GCA_027560395.1 Boaedon fuliginosus | reverse complement strand
CCTCTTCTCCTTCTTTTATGTTTTGAAATCTGAGATAGAACTCAGCACGATCCATTTCTAATTGGGCTATAATCTTATCTTTCTCGGCCTCTGCATGCCTGTGCCTTTCTTCCATTTCCTCCATCTTGTTTTCCATACACTCTGTCTTCTTTTCTACTTTTGTTATTTTCTGATTACTTTGGTCCAGATTTTGTTGCATATTTTCCATTTTTGTATCTAAACGTTTAATGTCTTCTTTTATTTCCTGTTTTACCTCTCTCAACATTTCTCCCATTGTCCCTGCCAGACTTTCAAATTTTTCAAACATTTTTTCCATATTCCTGTCCATTTTTTCTTCCATTTTCTGTACCGTTACCCTAAGGTCTTTTTCTTGTGCTTGAGCCATTTGGTCTTGTTTGAGTAGACCTGGTAATGTTGTCTGTGTCTTGGGACTTAAGCTGTGCGCTCCTCCTGTTGTCGTTTTCTGCCACTTCTTAGACATTACCCTCAATCACCCCTCTCTTTTTTTTTTATAAGGGGAAAAAGAAACAAAATTTGTCAATTATATGTTCAAAACAATATACTTCAAGGCGCCCCACTTGCCACTGAAGTATTGCACCCACCCCGTCCCCCAGTTATCTTTTTCTTTAACAATTGAAAGAAGAAAATTTACTTTTAAATTACAATATAAATTTGAATCTACTTTAAACCGCCCCACTTGCCATTAAAGTAGTACCAGATAACCCCCCAAAAGAACAAAAGGGACAAAAAGGGGACAAAAAGGGTGAAAAAGAAAAAATGGAAAGAAAAGAGAGGACAAATTTAAAAAAAAAATCAAAAAGAGGCCAAAAGAGAAAAAAGAGAAAAAAAAAACAATAATCCAATCTGGATTCTTCTTTAAAAGAAAAAAAAAATAAGAAAAATGAAGTAAAAACTAAAAAAGGGAATTATATCAAAAATGTATTAAAAAAGGGGGGGGGGAGAAATCCATCAGTTAAATTAGTTCAAATTTAAATCAAAAATAGTCCAAATTTAATCCAAATAATGGCTCTGTTATTTCAATCTAATTAAGTTCCAGTAAATAGGTAAAAATACTAAGTTTCTCTAATCAGTCACTTCTTCTTTTCACGCACCTCCGATGGTAACAAAGCAGTCTCCGCCCTTCTTCTTCCTTCAGGCACAAAGACAATGTCCATACCTTCAAACAGCACCCTTCTTCTTCGAGTTAAACAGGCTTTAAATCTTCTTCTCTTTTTTTTTTTAAATCTTCCAATCAGTCTCTATTTAAAATCACCTTTTAATGTCACTATCCAGTACTGTCCATTAATTTTAGAAATGTTAAAAAAAATTGGGAATAAAAACCAGGACAATCAATCCACAAAAACAAGCTCATCCACTCCGGAAACAAAGTATCTCTTTCATTCAAGCACTTTCACTTGCCGGAGCTGCCGCTCGCGCCATCCCCATTTTTTTAAAAAAGTTCAGCTCGGGGTTTTTTTTTTCCCCCTTACAGCAAGTCTTTCTTTTCTTCTTGCCAAAAATTCACGGTAAATTGAGTATAGTCCGAATATAAAAACACACTTACTGGATTAACTTTTGTATTTTCGTTCTCATGCCTTCACGATGTTCGTTCATTCCTTATAACTCTCCTCCGTGGCCGCCCCGACTTGATGGCTAGCGCTGCTAGCCGCTTTTCTCCGATTCGGTATTGGAAGAAATTCGTACGATCTGAAGAGGAATTGGCAGTTCCCCTCCTCTCCCGGGTTCTTCCTCTTTCCTTTGATCCTCCAGATCAAAGTTAGGCTCAGTCCTGAGCCCCCGAAATCGGCCGAATTCCAGAGGACCCCCACAGCAGCTGTGAGGGAAACCTCTGGTATCGCCGCTGGTCAGGCCACGCCCCCGACCATAATAACTTTGGATCCGGAACAGATGTCCCCATTTTCCAGTAGTTGATAATTTTGAATGATCACTGAGTGACCAGCCGTACGTCATGGACTACTTGTATCATATTTTTTTAAAAAAACCTCTTAATACCTTGAAATCATAAATATTAATTTGCAGAACGTATGAAAGCTAAATTATTGTCATGTACTGAATATCTACTAGTTGTTTCCTTGTGTTTCTCTTTCGGACGGAACCAAAAAAATCCTTCTGTACGGAATGGGACAACTCGCTGCAGCCAACTGACTGTGGGACAATCCAACCACTCGATTTAATGATTTCAAATCATTTTAAAAAATATTAAAATTGTTCGTCATTCAAGTTTTACTTTGTCCGTCCTTTGTCCTCCTTTCTTTAACAATTCTATCCTACCATTTCTTCAGTAGTAGTGGTCGGGGTGGGATTCAGCTGCCTCGCACCGGTTCAGGCAAACCGAATGTTAATTTTACATCTGGTTCACTGAACCAGTAGCTGCAGTGACTGGCTGGCCCCACCTATCGCGCCCCATCCCTCCCCTCCCAGGAGTCTCCATGCAGCCTGTTTTGGATGCCAGGTAAGTTCAGGGCCCGTGCGGAGACTCTGGGAAGGTGAAAAATTGGCCTCCGGAAGTCCAGAAATGGGCCCATTTCTGGCCTCCAGAGAGCCTCCAGAGCCTGGGGGAGGACGTTTTCACCCTCCCAGAGGGTTAAGGAAAACCTCCGGAGCCCGAGGAGGGCGAAAATGTCCCCCTGCCATGGTGCAGGAGGCCCAGGAGGCCACACCCACCATGGCCACGCCCACCCAGCAACCAGGCAGAGAACTGGTTGCTGAAAATTTTGAAGCCCACCGCTTATGATACGTCACAGGGGAGGGGCGTCAGGATTTTAGAGATGCTTAGGTGGGGCATGGCCAAAAATAGCTTGGAAGCCACTGGTCTAAACTGAGCAAAATACTAAGGCAAAAATGTTTTAGTTTTTTTCTTTGTATTTCTTGTATTCTCATGAGTTGTTCTTTCATCTCTCTTGATATAATGCTTGGTCCCTCGTTTATTTCTTATGATTCCCCTATCTAGGCTAACTCCCCCCCCCCCACCATTTCCTTTTCTTCCTAGGCAGGACACTAGGCTAAAACTGCTCCCCAACTCCCTGTGAATGTGCCTGCATTCATAGCTCCACAGCATTTTATATCTTTCCTAATGGTTCTAAGTTTCATTTCTTGCCTCTCTACCATTTGGGACAAATATCTCCCTTGCCAGAGGTCCTTAATTCTGATTTCCTTACTGACTTCATTGCATCTAATAAGAAGCATCTTATTGCTTCTCTTAATCTCTGCCTATAACTACCTTAGCATCTCCAAGGATCCTATTTCCTCTGTCTCTTATTTCTTCCAGTTACAGACCTTTGGAATCAGAATACTAACACAAGGAAATTTTAATTTCCTCTATTTACAGACCCCCTCAAGCAGAGTTCTCCATTGCCATGCATTTTGCTAGCAAAGTCTGCGCCCTCTTCAATTATCTCTCAGCTCTCAACTAATGGGTTGCACCATTTACAAAGAAATCTGATTCCTGTACAGACCTGAAGTCCGAATGCTAACATTGTTCCTTCCATTTCATTTTGCCGTATGTGTGAACCAGGTTTCTGAACGTGATCCTCCATGCTGGCTGGAAATTGTAGGAGTTATAATCCCAAACAAGGACAACAGGTTGCAAAAGACTTCCTAATAATACAAGTCTGATAATTGTATCGCTAATTGTTTCTGTATGTTGTACTCCTTGAAATTATAACCTTATTTAAAGAATTAAATAAGGTATTTTTTAAAATCTAAAAGTGAGTAACAAGAATCTATGGCTCTAAGATTCAGTCAAAAATTGTGCAATTAGATTTGGAAGCTCTGCAGGTGGTCGGTCCTTGATCACAATAGGGGCCACAATTTCCATTTGTAAGCAAGGCAGTTATTAAGTGAGTTATGTTCAATTTTATAATTTTTTTGCTAGGTTGTTGTCTATTAATGCAGCATGCATCCATGTATTAAATATGAGAAAATCTGGGGAAACTCCTTGGTGATATATGAGCTTGGTTGTTTTCTTGCAGATATTCCATTAGCCAAACCAGGTAACATTATCAATGCTAGTGCCTATTACTTGGTTTTTTTTTAATTTGACTATTGTTTACAGTTAGCTTGTTTGTCTACATTGGTAATTCTTTGATTGGGGTATTATTAGCTTTTTTATTGTTGGTCAAGTGTTAATTTTGGTAATAATATCTATCTGTCTGTCTGTCTGTCTGTCTGTCTGTCTGTCTGTCTGTTTTTATTAGATTTATACCCTGCCTCATTTCCCCAGTCAGGGGAACTTGAGGGGGCTCCCGGCTTATCTGGTTATTGATTGCTGGTGAGGAAGTGTTTTGGTCTTTTTGTTTTCTTTTTGGCTTAAACAACCATTCAGACCACTATCACCAACACAGACAAGGCAAACCATTAGAATATAAAATAAGAGTGAACCCCACTCCCTACTAGCACTGATGATGTTACCTAGTTTGGATTATGAAACGTCTGCAAGAAAACATCCAAGATCAGAGATCACCAAGGATCTCTTATTTCAACCCTAAACTACAAATCCTCTTTATTGATATGAGGAAATCTGGGTGTGCCTTTCATCCATAATTTTCCAGAAGAAATTTTGTATGGAATTTCCCACATCTGCCTCTAACAAAGGGACTGTTTTGTGTGTATTTTCAACCAAGAAAAAGGATGTGAATGGATTCCAAGCATAGTTGTTACCTGGCTTGAAATGAAAGCCCTATTTCTTCTCACGTTCCTGAATAAAACTACCGGTCACATTCCATAGAAGAAACCAATAATTTAAACTACGTAGATAATTTATTTCAGAGATATTGGAATGCAAAAGAATCCAAGGCAGAGAAAGCTTTTCTTTGTGCTTTAAGACTCTGATGCTGGAACATTTTATTTAAGCTTTTCCAAAATCCAGACGTTTCATTTGTGAAAATAAAAGTAAAATATTCTGTAAAATCTCAATTGGAGGAAGGAGTGAGTATCGATTAAATACCATTCACACTTTAAAAAAAAAATGTCTACCCATTCAGTTTATATTAGTGGCATTTATCTGTCTATCTATCAGCCTTTTGCTTCATCTATTTTTCCCTGTTTGTGTTTTGTGTGAAATTTCAAGAGATGAATCCCATTTTCTATTAATTCAATGGCTGTCATCTTGCATTACCTCATGCAGGCCAGATCACAACAACGAGATCTTAGGGTTTAAAATTAATAATATTGCGATACATCAGTCAGTTATAGTGTTGGACTGATCCATCTTAGACCAGTGTGCGGTACCTGACCTGTGGTCTGTTGTCAAATCTTCCTAGATAGTAGCTGAAATAGCATAAATCCAGTTGCAAGCAGTCTGTAATTGTTAACTTGAAAACTGGATGGTTATAAAAACATTAATTTAATTTGGTGTGGAGATTTAACAAGGTTTTTTTCCCCCTCTATTTTTAAAACTAAAATACTTGGGAGGAAAAGCTTTGGGGAACTAGAGATTTGAATTTCTGAGTGGCATTTTCCACACCTACAAATACATACTGACAGATAAGTACATTGCACTGCAATTACCTTGCATACAATGTCAGCTAAAAGCTACATGTAAAATCAGAATCTCAGATTGCCAAGACATCAGGGAGCAGGCTATAGAATCCATTAACTATTAAAAGTTGAAATTAAATTTTATAGCTGCTAATTCAGAAGAGCCAAGGGGCAGAGGAAAGTGGGAACAAAATTGGTGTTATGAGTAAATCATCAAAACTACTACAAATTCAGGAAGGAATAAAACACGCCTGGAGGAAAATAAAAGATCAAAAACAGCATCCTACTGAACATTTACCATTGTTATTCTGGCTTGTTTCTTTTCATTTTTTTGTTTTTAACATTGAAACCAATATGTTAGTGAAAATAGATGTTTTAACTGGAGAAAAAGCTATGGATGAGTAGGTGGCAATACAAAGAAATTCATCTATAGCTCAATTGTGTTATAACAATATAGCAACATAAAGCTTATAAACTCTCAGGAGCATTTCTATGCTGTTTGTTTGCATAGAATACTTTGAAAGATTTTTAAAAAATATTGATAAGAACGCTTACTTATACATAATACGAAGCAACCTTCGGTAAGCAGCCTGCGAAATTTGTATATGAGGATCATTAAGGAGAGTTGCCAATTGCCAAATGAGTTTCAGACCAACCTGCTGAGTGTAAATGCAAATTTACCACCTTAGGAGCTGCCTCATTTTACAGCAATTGATTAATGTTTGAACAGGAGTCTGAAAAGAGAGAGAAAGACAAGGAGAAGAAGAAGCAGAAGTTGGCTTTTGAAACCTTGCTGTCGATGCATAGCTGCCTTCATCCAGGTGTCTTGGGGATCTCGTGCTGCCTTAGAGAGTCAATCCAGGTAACTTAAAAGTGCGATATAATCAGAAAGGATTTGGAAATAAAGTCTTTGCCTTGTCACATTAATGCGGCCCTATCAAGTGGCAGTTTATCAAGAGGCAGCTCACAAGGTTTTAATGAGCATGCTGCCTGTTCTTGTACAATACTAATTAATCCCATTTTTTCCACACTGGTGTGATTGCTTCATGAAACCCGCATTGTTTTATGCTCAGCAGCAAAGCGGGTTCTTGCTGATTAAATCTCCTTCCCCGTGCTGGAGCCTGACAACTGAATTATACCTTGCTCAAAATAATAATGGGTATCAGCTAATAAATACGGTTTAACACACACAAAACTATGCAGCCAAAATCACACTACAAAATAGGAGTTTGACTTATACGCACAGCAGTGTTTCATTAAACATCTGTATTATAATTCACTGGTTTTCCAACTGATGTAATAACTTAATTGATGAGAACAAAGGCAAGCTTATTTATTCATCCAATTGCTTGCTTCTTGACTAACATTTCCCCCCCAACCACCCCTTTTTTCCTTCCCCTTTGGCATTATTGTGGAAATAAATATGCAATATCCTTTTTATAGAAGTCTAATTTAAGCCCTCGCCCTCCCCCATGGAGAAATCAACATCACAATCTGTTTCTGACAAGTTCTTGCTACAGAATAGCAAAGCCTCATTATGATAAGACAGCACTGTTTTGTTCACCTAATGCAGAAGCATTCCAGCAAAGGTGAAAAAGGAACTATGCTTCAGGCAGTTAATAAGGAATAATTGCCTGCAACTTCCCATTAAAAGATTCAGCAAAGAAAGAAAAAGAAGAAGAAGGAAAGCCCGCATATGCATATACATCCCTCCATTGTCCACCCAAATCTCCAGATGATTTCAGTTCCTTAAGATAAAAGGAAGTCCCATGAAGATAGTTAATGTTTCATAGCACTGCGGCAGGATAATCCGGGTGGCCCTTAGAGACAGCCCCAATTTGGGTTTATAGTCATAAATTGATTAATATTCTGCTCCAAAAATCAATGGCATGTGGAACATACCAAAGCTTGGAATTTATCCCTTTGTGGAGAATTATGGATTGACTGTACACAGGGTGTGACAAAAATATATATTCTTTGATATTGAAAGACAGCAAGCTCAGGATGACCATCTTGGATCCCTGATACGGGATCACTACGTGCTCTTTTGTGAATTGGTTCTGTATTATTATTATTATGAAAAAAAAATACGGTAGTATTGTATGTGGTCGCTATTCAGCAGTGTGTTTGAAATTTGGATTTTTCATTTTCTACATCAAATGTTTTAGTTATTTTTTTTCCCTTTCAGTTTATTTTTATAATGCTCTTCTCTTTTTCCTTTCTTTTTCTCTTCACTCTGTATATCTTTTTTTTTTTTGTACATTAAAGCAATAAAAGGAAGGAAAGAAACACGATGTTGCAGCTTCTCTGATGCTTTATTTTGAATAGATGGTAGATGGTAAATAATATTTTTCCTCCCAACTGATAAAGGGAAACAAATGTTGTCACACATTTATTTAAATAGTTTAAAGACTGTACATGCCTCCCCTTTGTGTAAAAGAGGGGGGGAAAGAAAGAAATTTAGACGCATAGCCCAATGAAACAAAGAAGTGAGACAAAAACCAACGACTATTCCTTTTATGTGGTGTGTTTGTGAGGGCATATTAAGTTTTAACAGACCCTGCAAATTTTACTTTTTCATTCTTCTCCTTTTCTTTTGGAGATTCTCTTTCTGGAAATGAATTGTACAGTTCTTCAGCAATTAGTGTCTTGCATACACACAGACACCCCCACACACAAATACACACAACCTAACACCAAGGTTTCTTTTGTATTTCATAGAAGGAAGCTCAACGGAGAAGCTCACCCATCTCCCTGTTATCTATAGTGACTACAAACAGTCCACAAATATCACAACACCATAAATCCAGCTTAAAAGGCAAAGTCTATTTACTAATTTAAAATATTTGTGTGGCCACCCATCTTAGCACAAATACGAGTGGCTCACAACACCAATAAAACCAAAAATGTAAAAAGCATAAAACTAAAAAACTGCCCATGGACTAGCCAGCAGTCATTGAAATAGGTTGGAATTGGTCCTTGGGAAGAAATTTGACCATTTATGCAATAACAATTGAAACAAGATTAGTTTGACATGAATCAGAGATAATGAATAAGTCATCTCATGTTGAATTTGATATATTGGTAGTTTTAAAAAATAGGCCAGCCCAAGGATCTCCTACTGAAAGTAAACTATTCTGGGATGAACTTTTCTCCCTCTGGCCAAATTTAGTGATCTGAACTAATTTGTATCACTTAGTAAAAAGGATTTTCCATGTGATACGCACGTGTGCGTAAACACATATATGTATGTATGCACATACCAATATAAACAGTGAAATAGTCATAGGTAAACTTCCCAAATGATTAGCCTGTCTTCTGATTTCTCGGTGATAAATTTTCACTTCAGAAATGGTTGCCTCTACCAGACCAAATAGTAATTCAAATTAAGGTTGTCATGGAAACAGATAATTCAACGAGGGGAGGAAATTCTTAAATAAAGAGGGCATTATTTTTCCTGGCAAACTTTAAACTCTTATTCGCATGCCTTATGCAACAAGTCCCAGTCAAGAATAGATTTGGACTCATGTTCTCCGTTGTTTAAGAATCTCTAGTTTTGCAGTTTGACAAGGCCTTCCTGGCTGGACATGCTCCAGAGAGCCAATAAAATAAAAAAAGCAAACCTTAATGTTGACTGTAATAGTGATTTATAACAGGGCTGGCTTCAGATGCAATGAAAAGCAGTTTTGATTATTTATTCCTCTCTTTCCACCATGCCAACAGCACACTAGTTAGGGAAACAGGATAGAAAGGGATGAGACACTCCTAAATGTTAGCTCAGGAGTGGCTCTCCCTCAGTATTTAATGGAAAGATTTCATCTTCTTTGTGTGGACAAGTAAGCCTAAGAGAAAACCAATGTTTGCTATGTTGAATTGTGTAATATTTCTTGCATGGGCAATCAGAAAGGTGGGAAACAGTTGGAAGGCAACTCACTTTTTATCTAACAATCAATCACACAAGATCTGTCTACACAGGCCTGTTTGACATCCATCTTGGCAAGGTGATCCTAGAACAGGGGTGTCAAATTCAAGGTCCACAGGCTGGAACCTGTCCATGAGGTGCTTAGATCTGTTCCGTGGGCCACCCTGGAAACAGTGAAGGACTGGCCCGTGATGCCTCTACCAGCAAAAATGGAGCTTGAGAGGGCTGCGCAGAGCCTCCCCAAGCTCAATTTTCTGCTCTGATGGCCTCCTGTAACCCTCTGCCAGTGAAAACAAAGGTCAGGAGGACTGTTATTGCTGGCAGAGTGCTTGAGCCACCACAGGCACCCCCGACATGAATGATATCAAGCTGGCCATGCCCACCTGGCTCTCTGAGGTCAAACATAACCCTGATGTGACCCTCAATGAAATTAAGTTTAACACCCCTGTCCTAGAAGATCCTTTGTCTGAAAATGAAGAGGTGGCCATGCTCTCCCAGTCTCTGAGCTTGATGGTTTTCTTGCAGACATTGGAATTAATATGCCCCCCACCCCGGATGATTGTGACTGTGATTGTTGTTGCTTTTTCTTTTTCTTTTGTAATATTGTGTTTTTATTATTGTAAGCTGCCTCGAGTTCCCCTTGATCGGGGAAATGAGGCGGGGTATAAATCTAAATAAATAAATAAATAATAAATGTTAATCTATGTGAAAGATCATAGGCCCACCCAAATATAATGCTTTCCAGTTTCATAGTTTACTCAAAGACGTGTAATCTGTTCTGTGGATATGCATCCCTCTCAATTATACGAAACTTCTAGGAGATCATAAATGCATAGTATGTATTTCTTTTTCACACTTTTCACTAAATCCAGAGACACCAAGGCTAATTTAATAGCTGAGCCCTCACTAAATGTGAAGGGATACAGAACTGGCCTTGAATATATGATGTAGCACCCCTTAGCAGAACATGAACTTAGCCAAGAAAAACAGGAAGGCATGAGAAAGAAACTCAAGAATGACCTATCTTGACTCTCTTTGGTATAAGGAGAACTACTCTCAAGCTTTCAGTTTTCTTAAAAGCCTATATCTATACGGCTGATATTCTGGTATTTGTGATTTGGTCTACATTGAAGGGGCTGACATCAGGCCATGGCTAGCAGCTGAGACTCTCTTCATGTAAAAATCCTCTTAGCTAAAAAGAAATTAATTCTATACAAGCAAGAAAATGGGTTGTAGAGGCCTGAAATAGTTATACTGTATAACTTCAGATTGAAGGCCATTTGAAAAATGTCATTTAAGAATCTTCCACCGTGAAAAATACATCCTCCATATAAAATTTAGGCACAACAAAGAAAAATATACTACCAAGTCCTCTGCTAATTTTCCAGATGTAGAAAAAAGTTTCTTTTAATAGCATAAGAGCATTTAAATATGTGTTAATTCATCTGTATATTGAAATACTACTGTAAGTTCATTCAAACACCTTAGCTCTTTTGCGAAGCGGTGGGGGAGTCCTGATACATGACCTGACGCTGCCGTGACACCACGAGTTTGACACCCCTGCCCTATAACATTTCAGACAAATGGTTGTCCAATGCCTTCTTAAAAATCTCCAGTGTTGGAGCACCCACAATTTCTAGAGGCAAGCCACTATATTGATTCATTGTTCTAACTATCAGTAAATTTATCCCTAAAGTTCTAGGTTGCTTCTCTCCTTGATTACTTTCTTCTTGTCCTGCCCTCAGGTGCTTTGGAGAATAGCTTGACTCCCTCTTCTTTGTGGCAACCCCTGAGATATTGGAACACTGCTATCGTGTCACCCCTAGTCCTTCTTTTCATCTAACTAGACATACCCAGTTCCAGCAACCGTTCTTTAGATGTTTTAGCCTCCACTCCCCTAATCATTTTTGTTGCTCTTCTCTGCACTCGTTTTAGAGTCTCTACATCTTTTTTATATTTTGTGGTGACCAAAACAGAATATGGTATTCCAAATGTGGTCTTACCAAGGTATTATAAAGTGGTACTAACATTTCGCATGATCTTGTTTCTATCCCTCTGTTAATGCAGCCTAGGAATGCATTGGCTTTTTTGGCAGCTGCAAACACACTGCTGGCACATATTTAAGTGATTGTTCACTAGGATTCTCACAGTTACTACTGGTACTACTGAGCCAGATTCTATCTATTCTACCTGTGTATTTAGTTTTTCTTGCCTAAATGTAGAACTTTTCTCCCCATTGAATTTCATCTTGTTAGATAGGATCCCATGTTCAAGTCTGCTAAGCTTTTTCTATACAATATTGTTTTATTATAAAGTGTCACTCAATTTGATCAGAGGTGAAATCATACTCAGTCTCAGTTGAGGGGAAAAGCTGTGGGCAAAGGTAGTGTTTTCAATGTGTATGGAATTCTTATCCCAGTTTTGGATGTAAATATTTTTTTAATTATATTTTTTGTTGTTTTTTCTTTTACTGTGCATACATATCTCATGTGTGAACAGAGTTGCTTTGTAATATAATCATATCAATCCAATTCATGACAAATATCCTTACTTTTTGTCTTATTAAATCATATTTCTCTATCATCTTATCCATACACATACAGGCATAATATCTTAATTCCCATCTTTATCTCTATAACTTTTCATTCCTTAAACCAAGTTAATTAATTTCATTTAAAATTATATTAATT